>JAPYYX010000134.1:0-110704 GCA_030522605.1 Cremastinae sp. B BG-2022a
ATAAATGAGTAATTTTAAGGCCGGTTTTAGATTAAGCTATTTCATTTAGTTGCTAGACACTCAAAGACTCACGTAGCCGTCATCGAACTACCTTAATAACCCTATAAATTTCGCAGACTATATCCGGAATACAAGGCTTGGTTGAATAACATTCTGCTCGAAATATAACGTCAATACATATCAGTAAAGTTCATAATTATTTTTCTTGTGACAAGTACCGAGAGAAGATAAATTCGAATAAAAATGAATTATTTCCTTCGCTACTTGGAAATTCGAGTTCTCTTCAGATGGACGGTAATCCAATCAAATCTCTGTGATGCTTCTTCGAGGGTGTATAAACCTCGACGTTAAAGAATTCGAAGAAATTCGCCTCGAATGAGAAATATTTACTGAATAAAAAGTTAAATTTTTTTAACAAAATTTTTCAAGTTGAGCAAAAAAACACGATACCGTTTTAGCGAAATATTCAAAGATGACATAAAATTAATTGAATCAGTACACGATACGAGCAAAATTTTTCTCTGCAAGTTATTAACAAGATCCAATAAAAAAATGCTCTACCAGAATTTTAATTGAAAGTGAAACAATTTCGTTCGATCTTTCCTCGTATTTTATTAATAACTCGGACACAGAGAGGAAATGGAGCACGATTTTGCTTTATTAATAAAACTGGAACGGACAAAGAGGAAAAATTGAGCGCGAGTAATTTTCGTTCGAAAAATTCAATACGTTTTAATGGATATTGAGAGAGTTGAAAAGAGGGTGCGAGAAGGATGGTTTTCTGAAAGAAGAGGAGCGTCAGCCCCGAGGGTCAGGGTCCCCTTTTGTGGAGAATAGGCCTGGCTCGTTGGAACGCCCCGAGCCGGCTCGTCCCGGCAGCTGGGCTTCGCAAACGGCCTTTTTTCCAAAGTCGGCTCTTCTCTCTGGCCCCAGCGTTAACGACCGAGCACGGCTTCTTCGCTCTCCACGGGCTCTTCCATCGAGCATCGACCGGATTCGCCCTCCTTCCCCCTCTCCATTACGTTCATTCCCCGCTCAAAAATATTCTCCCGGTTGGCCTTTTCCTTAAAAAAAAAATCGTCATTCCCGCTGAAGCGGATTTCTCAATTTTTCGCAAAGAGGAACCGAGCGGCATCGATTTGGCACGGAGACTCCCGTGCACGGGTCTCTGGGATTTCCGCTCGATTCCCGCTGGGAGATTATTTTTCCTGCAGAAGCGAGTCGCCGTCCGACGTTGCCGTACTTTTTTCGCCGCGACCCCTTCTGGCATTATTTTCGCACGGCCGACCATTTTTCTACTTTCATTTTATTTTTTTCATCATTTTTTACGGAAAAAATAATGTAGCGGCGATATTTTTTTTTATTTTTTTTTGTTCGTTCGTATCATGCTATTTCTGGGAAAAAAATCGATATGACCGGAAGGATCTCTCGACTGTGCGTCTGACGGGAGAATTAGTTCGACCGTGTTCCGGAGTCGCATCGTGCCGCAAGGGGAGAGAGCTCTGCTTGTGAATTATACAGGGAGTTCGCCGCCAGAAGCAGAACCGCTGCCGAGCCAAATGTGCGCGGAGTCAGGGAAGCGAGCCTGGGGAAACTCGGATCGATATGAGACACGCAGGAGAGAGAGAGAGAGAACAGAGTGGTGGCCAAACGCGAATCGATTTCCTCTCTGTACACGTTATCGATTTTACGTCCCCGACGACGCTGAGGCCTTACGCTAATTCCAACGGGATTTACATTCGATCGTAATTATACCGAAGGAATGCCCTGTCCATTCATTTTCTCATCAAGATCTTTCGGAACGAGAGCGACAGTGATCACGATTCATTACAATAATTAAATTTTCAGAACAATGCTTCGATTTTCCTTTTCAGAAAAATTATTCTTAAAATTTTCATCTTTATATGATTTTCGAACAATTAGACGTAGAAAAAGAATTTATTTAATAAACTGTACAAAACTTATTCATTTTAAGATTATCTTTTTTCTGTTTTGATACAAAAATTATTCTCGAGTATTTCATTTTGCATTGTTTATGAACAAATGAACAGGAAAATTGTATTTCCTGAAAATTTACTTTGCACGTAAGAAAACAAATTTTATTGAATTCCTAGAGAACTACTTGTAAGGGTAAAGGCACCGATAGTCGACTGCTTTGTACCTGCGACTACATCCAACCTGCTTTCCCATAGGGAAATTGAATGCAAAAGTCAATTTTTGGAACTGGTCAACTCTTAGCATACTGCTTATGGAAAATATGAAAAATTAAATCTTATTCGATAAAGAAAATTTCCTCTACATTCTCAAATTATTCCTTTTTTAAAATCATTTTTATATTTATCATATTTTGTACTTGGAATTCTCTCTTATTTTTCGTTTTCATCCCAAATCACCTCAATGTTCCTGAAAAATTCTCCTACATAATCTCGCGACATTCACGTATGGAAACGAACGAAATTCGATGCACCGAGAGAATGTGATTTCGAAGGACACAAAGAGATTCGTGTTGAGGTAGTACAAGCTCGTCGAAACTGTGCGGTCACACTGCACGATACGAGTGTACGTACAGAATGAAGAAAATCGAGCGGGTGCTCCTCGTTGGATACCGAATGAAAGAGAGAGAAAGAGAGATAGATAGAGAGAGAGAGAGCGTAGCGGTTTGCCGGAGAGACGACAGCAAGAAGGGGGAGATGCCGGGGAGTAAAACTGAGAGTGCAAGTGCGTGACGTAACGGCTCATTCATGCCGGGACAGACGATATCCTGGTCAATGGTAAGTATGTGTTTAACTTGCTCAACGTGCACGTATATTCATGGAAAAGACTTTCGCCTATTCTCTTGCATCGCGCATTTCGAGATCGATCCACGCGAATCCGCGAATTTTATGCTCTCGAGTTTCGCATCCTGTTATCTCCGTGATGAAAAAAGTGTTCTCCGGGTTCGTACGAAGGTGCAGGTGCGAGAGCCGCACGCCATTCCTCTTGTTCGGCCTACCAGCCACCTGTTCATCGCAGATGTCTCCAAACACCGCTCCGCGAACGCTGGATGAAATTCACCATTTTTTACAGACGAGGGTACGAGGTCGCTCCTCTGAAACACCGAGAAACGATAAGAGACTCAAATAATTAAATATTCGCTTTATTCGTTAATCATCCATTCGTTTCTTAAAAATAGCATCTCTCGTATTGCTTTGGGATAGTAAATTCAATGAACTGAAGTGTCTGTAGTTACGCCACGTAGATAATTATCTGCATTCCAAAGCGGAGCGTCGATTCTCAGTGAGGGAGCCAAGAGGGAGCGCTCGTATGTGTGTTTGCGTGTGAGAAGAGAGAAAACGTTATTTCAACGCATATGCGACCTCTCCTCTGCGTGTGTGCGCCATCCATGAACCACTACGTATTTACTACGACTGTGCGTCAATGAATTATTATGTACGCATTTTTTCTGTGTTATTGGACGTAACGGAGGTTGGCGAACTCTAGACAGCCGGTAGACAGCGATAAGCACGCTTTACCGAACGAAGGTCAATCGCCGTCGCCTTCACACATACTCGCTCTCGAATGATCGTATTCCTTGTTTTCCCTCTCCTCATTCGGTTGCTCCGTATCCAACTCGGTAGATCACGAGGGTCGATCCGTATCTGATTCTAGCGATCAAATTTTGTTCGTCTGATACATTCGTCCGCAAATAGTTTTCGCGATCCGCGAGATAAATTTACTCGTTTACTTACACGCCGGAGGTAGATACCCGAATCGCTGGCAGTTTCATTTAATTGTCGTATCACTGACTAAAAAAATTTATCCCTCGATCATCGGTTCTCGAGGTTCCCTCGTCGAACCGTCTTTCAGGCTTGCATACAATTTCGCTTTTGAACCATCGCTGTTTAATCTACCGTAAAATTCAGGTTTCTTCTCCTTCGGTGAACTCTTGTGGAGCCATAGATCTAAGAGACTCTTTGCGGTTGAAATCGTGTGAGATTTTTGCAACTGTTTCGTGAGAGATGTCGAGGCGCACGAAGGTGGTGACATCGGAGAGTCCGTCGTTGCCCTTATAACGCTCGCTCGTGACGTCAGATCCTCTTTACCGAGTCTGTTAACAATCAACATTAAATTAAACAAATATTATATTTAAATAAGCTTTTTCTTGAGAGAATTGAAATTTATGTAGCGACCCTTACCCGTCAAGTTCCCGCAAAGCTTGATCGAGTTCGACCTTCTCCTTGTCGTCTTTGTTCCTCACAAGACGGACTTCCAGCAAGCAATTCAAAACTTCAGTATGTACAGCGGAATTGTTCGCATGAGCTCTGAGAAAGGTCTCCAACTCTTCCCACAGTAGACGATAATGCTCGTCCCTGCGAACGCCAGCTTTGGCTCCACCTCCGCGGCCACCGCCGAGAGACGGCAGCGCAAGAGCCTCGTGCTTCGATTCTAAATGCAACAGCCCGAATATCAATTGCTTACACTTCACGACTTCGTCCTTCGTCAGTTCTTCTTTAACCATCAACTCCGGCAGGGGATCGAGAATTTGCCGAAGGTTGAACATGAGGGTGCTGGATATGGTTATGGGCCAGTATCTCGTGTGACGTTCGATCCTTGCGCGCATTTTTGCCAACGGGCCCTCGGAATCTTCAGTATTCGAACGTTTCAGCGGGACCAATACATTGTTTCGCATCAACATTCCGAAATCCTGCATTCAAGAATCAAAGACACGAAGATGTATAATAAAGTATGAATGAAATCAATGAATGAACAAATTCGATTGAAATCTGTTAAATTTTGTCTACTCACCGTGATTCGGTAATCCGTGACCCGACCACCGCAACCCTCGCTGATGGAGGGTGGATCTTCGAGAACGCTTCTCGCCGTGGACAGCGTGTGGATAAATATCTCACCACCGTGCGAGGCGAGTAAATGAGATATCGCTTTGGCACCGGCCTTTCGTGCCATTTCGAGCATCACTGACCTTCCGTTGAGTAAAAAATTGATCAGACACGAAGACGGTCGGCTGTTGACGTCGACTGGAGTTATTCTGTACATAGCTGTGCAATTTTGCATTTCCGAAGCGCTGCAGCCACGAGGAGTGCACCATTTCAACGTGACCGTCTCGTACTCCGAGCCTTCCTCGAAACGCCGGAATGTCTTGACAAGTGTGGAGTCTTGCTGATTTCCACTGAGAATCGCCGAATGAGCGTTCGACGAGTGAAAGATCTCCACATCGTAATTTGCAGACGAACTTGCGTTTTGTTCCTCCTTCATGGGTATTCCTGTGACTGTTGTGCTGGCAAGATCATAGTGGGATAGTATTAAATGAGAAAGCCTTGAATGAAGAGCGTTTGCCTTCATTGAATGCACTTCCATCGTTAATAAGGGAGAGACCTGCAAGTATTTATTAATGATAATCATTTTATTTCTGTTAAAAATTATGTCTGAAAGGTATAAATATAAATATATATCATACCTCCTGTGCACATCTGCTAGTAACCTGAGATTCGATGTTTACAGGAAAAATGTTTAGTATCACAAGGTGACAGTGGTGTATAGGCATCAAGCTGAAAAGAATTGATGTTATCTAGCAACATGTATTTTTCTAATTTATTTTTGTACTTCAATTATTTTTTACTCACTGATCGGAAGAAAGTGCTATCTTGTTCTGTTGAGTCAATTGATTTAAAAATATATTTTCCAGACTTTTCATGTTTATATTATCCCTTGCACTTGTGATGCAAATGACTCTACCTCTGTTTAAAACTTTTGAAGCATTTTCTGTCAATGAGGTACGTTTTTCATGCTGAATTTCAGAGCACTCTGTCAAAGCTTCTATGGCGACTCTCAAACCGTGAATAACAGAAAAATCCACACCTGGTTGATGCGTTCTTGGGGGAACTCCTATTATTGCCATGCCATTCATTATCTGTCAATATAAAAATATTTTTTATCAAGTTCTGATTTGTATATGCAAATAATCTGTAAGCATATATGAAAAATTTATCAAAAATTACATGGGATAAATTTTGTTGCAATGGACTCCATGTGTTCAGAATGTGAGCTGCATGATCGCTGACAACAAATCGAACCTGCGGATAATTAAAAATGTTAATGAATCTCATTTCACAAAGAGAATATTAAGTTTAAAAAATAATTATGATCTACCAATTTTCCTGTTGGGAACAAATCCCATACGATCCGACAATATTCCATCGATGATTCTACACTGGTTGTCCATAATGACTTACAAATTGGAGCAAGAGGAATATGATTTTGGCCTCGACTCTTTAAACATTCAAATTCTAATGGACTCTCGCTGGATATGCCGAAGTATGGTGTGTGATCAAGTACAAAAACAGTCTTGTGATTACTCGGATACATTTTTTACTTGCATTCTATTCATTCAAATTTAAATGCATTCGGCAAACACAACGTGACATTTAGATTCAATAGGTTATGTTGATATATTTTCTGTGATAATCTCGACAAAATATCGTAAGGCGCTGAAATCAGTTTCATTCTCCTGAAACTCAACAATCCCGAATTAGTAGACGTATCATCAGTCGATAAGGTAGTGCTGGGGCACGTCTCTCGTGCAGCTCAAAAATCCCGAATATCAGCATGGTTTGGCTTTACCATCAGTCGATAAGGTAGTAAAGTACTTTAACCAGATTAAAATTTTTTTTAAAATAGTTACATTACCGACATCAGATATGTGTGTGGTTACGTATACGTTCCTAATTTTCAATACAGATATTGCGTTTTTGTAAATCGTTTGGTACAGCCGTTACTCGATAGATTTTTTTATTGGTACAGTCGTTCATGGCATGGTTGTATCTTCGGTACAGAGATTTTTAGTACATTTGCATGTCTCCCCAATAATCATTTTTATATTCCTTTCGGAAGAGAGTTCCTTCCGAGCGAACGTCACGTTTGCACACGTCATCTAAAGAGCTTGCGCCCCCTATTCGCATATTCCGACATGTTTTCAATGTAATGTTGAGAATACGCTGCCATAAATCAACTTTTTGCTTAGGTTATTGACAACTAAATTCGCGAAAGATTCGACGTTATAAAATATACGAAAATGGTAAGTCCAGCATAACTATAATCGATAAAAGTATCGCTTTTTATTATGAGAAGAGAAAACAGTAACAATATCAAGCTGGGTAGTAGACAAAATCCGGCACACAACGCATGAATGTCATCTGACATCGGCGTTGACAACGATCTTTTGGAGTTAATAATGCGACAGCTTTCGCTTTCATTATCCTAATATTCTTCTGTTTTTTATTTCTCTATTCAGGTCCTTATTGCGGCAGCAGTATGCACGAAAGCAGGCAAAAGTGAGTACAGTAATCGTGCGTATGACGTCACGGAAAAAATGAGCCAACAACGATTTCGTTTTGCCACGATTTTTTTTATGATTTTCCACGTTTCTCTTCTTTTCAGCTATTATATCTCGCCAATTTGTCGAGATGACAAAAGCGAGGATAGAAGGACTTTTAGCAGCTTTTCCAAAACTCATGAGCTCCGGCAAACAGCATACGTTCGTGGAGACAGAGTCTGTGCGGTATGTTTACCAGCCTCTGGAGAAATTGTACATGCTCCTCATAACGACTAAAGCTAGTAATATACTGGAAGATTTGGAGACTCTTCGGCTTTTTGCTCGAGTGGTAAGGCTGAAATTCATAGCATGAGACAAATTTTGGATTAATTACCGATTAAGAATATCTTTAGATTAAACTAAAATTTTCCATATTTTTTTTAACATCGGGTACATTTGTCATATCAATGTCAGTATTTTAAGAAAATTAATATAATTTAATATTAATTAGTAAAATAAATAAATGAATTCATATCTCAACAATTGAATTTTTTGAATATGTTATTAGATACCAGAATACTGCCATTCTATGGAGGAAAACGAAGTTGCAGAAAACACGTTCAATCTGATTTTTGCATTTGATGAAATCGTGGCTCTGGGATATCGGGAGAGCGTGAACCTCGCTCAGATCCGCACATTCGTGGAGATGGATTCGCACGAAGAGCGAGTGTACCAAGCTGTGAGATTCACGCAGGAGCGCGAGGCGAAGAACAAGATGAGAGAAAAGGCGAAGGAGCTACAGAGGCAGAGAATGGAAGCAAACAAGAAAGGCGGTGGCGGTGTCGGCGGGAAGAACGTCGGCTTTGGCGGTGGTTACGGTAACAGTGGAAACTTCACGAGCTCACCGAGTGTCGGGGATAGCGCAAATTTCATTTTGGTAGAGCCTGTTAAGCCCAGTTACACCCCGTCCTCGAAATCAGCAGCCACAGGACCTGGAGCCATGAAGCTCGGTGGTAAAGCACGAGATGTGGATTCGTTCGTTGATCAGTTGAAAGAGGAGGGCGAGAATGTCGTCACGACGACACTCTCAACGTCAAATGCAAAAACATCAAACGTTTCGAGTCACATAATATCAACGAACAACGAACCCGTACATCTGAGGCAAGAAGAGAAATTAAACGTGCGAATGGGTCGTGATGGAGGTTTGCAGCACTTCGAGCTTCATGGGCTCGTCACGCTCCACATATCGGACGAAAAATGGGGAAGAATACGTGTCCAGCTGGAAAATAAAGATACTCGAGGTGTACAGCTTCAGACTCATCCTAACGTTGACAAAGAGCTCTTCAAATCGCACAGTCAGATTGGTCTTAAAATCCCTTCGAAGCCATTCCCACTGAACACAGATGTCGGTGTGCTGAAATGGCGATTGCAGGCACAGGATGAAACATGTTTACCTTTATCAATAAATTGCTGGCCGTCAGAAAACGGTGAGAACGGATGTGACGTAAATATCGAATATGAGCTTGAACAAACTGACCTGGAATTGAACGATGTACAAATAAATATTCCATTGCCAATGGGATGCACACCGATCGTGAGTGAATACGACGGCCAATACACGCACGAATCTCGAAGAAACATGCTCGTATGGTCGCTACCGCTCGTCGATGCATCAACAAAATCTGGCTCGATGGAATTCTCTGCGCCTTCGTCCACGCCATCCGACTTCTTTCCGCTACATGTATCTTTCACGTCAAAGACTCCCTATGCCAAAATCGAGGTACAAAACCAAAATCTTTCAATTCGCTTCATTCCCGATTTTCTTCTATATGTCATTTATTTTTTAATTTTTTTTTCGTAGGTAAAAGATGTTTTGCTGGTGGATGATGAGAGCCCTGTGAAACATTCGGTCGAAACAGTATTTCTTACTGAAAGCTACGAAGTCGTTTAGAATTGCAACGATGGAAATCTCCGTCTAAATATATTTATAATTACTTAAAAGTAGGTGAAACTCAGAATTGTCTTTGAAGAGACGATGATTCCATTAAGATGAAACGAGGCGAGAATTCTCCCGGAGCGTCGAGCGGTGTGGAACAATCGTCGTTTACGAAACTTAAAAAGATGAAAAACTGTTACTGACAACGTCGAAACGTATGTTTCAGTCGTCGAGCTAAGCATTCGGGAGATCATTTTCACCACCATTATTATTCTATATATATATACATACTGCAAGTAAAGGAAAGAATTAAGACAAAAAATGTTACTAAGGTCTCGAGAGACTTTTGCCATTCGATTAATAAATATCTAAACTGTTATAATTAATGGCGAATAACATTATATTAAGAGTCGTAGGCGAGACTCGGGGCAAGTATGTACATTTTCGATCATATATATAATATCAATCAAGGAAAAACACTGCAATACCTATCAATGGCCGAGAAACTGTGACATACACGAAAGAATAATTTTTCAACGATGTTTAGAAACAAAAGTATTTATAATTAATGCATTGTAGTATTTTTTAGATGACTGAAAAAAACACATTTTGCTCTTTTTTCTCTTTCCATTAAAAAATCTTATTTTGTACTTGTCTCTATATTATCGAAGATTATTTGGATTCTCCAAACTTGGTCAATACAATACGGTTACTAGCATTTTTCATATAAAGACGATTTAAATAGAAAAATTGTGAACGACCCTGCAAGAGTTCATTTCAAAGCTCCGAAGGGGCGAAGCTTTTTTTATTATATGTAAGGAATTTTGAGGCGGATTTTAAAAAATTCTTTAAAAAGACACAATCCAATGTTCTTTTTCAAGGGTGTCTTTGAAAAACTTATGATTCATTTTTCGTTGTGTCTAAAAATTAATATTCTTATAGACATGGATACTTATTAAGAAGTTAAAAAGAACAGTCTATGAGAAGAACCTCTCTAATAAATGCTTTTTTACGGATCTAATGCACTCAAATATCGTATTAAGTAAGAACATGGTTCATCAAGTAATTTTCTATCACAGCCTTGGCCGTCGACGCTTTTTTCATTGTTGCAGCGTGATAAGCACTGATGTTGTGAACGTTTCTGTGTGTTAAATCGGCTCCACGAGTCAGCAGTTCAAAGCACACATGAGGGTGGTCACCAATTGCACCGTAAATCAATGGAGTGTTCCCCTCCTGTGAAAAGAAATATTCACATTTAATTTGCTCGAGACCAATTAAAAAATTGAAGAAAAATCAAATTCACCTCATCACTGGCATTGCAATCAGCTCCGTGATGAATCAATAATTTCACAAGATCATGATGCCCATAGGCAGCAGCTAAGTGAAGAGCTGTCTCTCCATTGTTGCCGTGATAATTTTTGTTTGCTCCCGCTTTTAACAATTGTCTGGCACTGCCAAGTTGACCGTAAGCTGCTGCCCACATCAAACCAGTTAAACCCTGCTCATCCGGCTCATCAAGGTTTTCTTCAAATAAAAAAACAAAAAATTTAATATATTTTAATTATATTTTCATATTGTTTATTATTCTTGATTTCTGATATGTTCTTACCTGAATTGATCGTCTCAGGTGTAAGTTCTCCCTGGCCGGCAAGAGTGTGAAATGTAATATCGCTGGTTCCATAAAGCAATGGAATTTGCGTCTTTGTGTTGCCCCTTTGTAAATTAGTTAACAAAGTAGGAGGCTGAAATTGCCAACTCGCTCAATTCTCGAAGTTTTCTGGTAGTTAAAGATATCAATTTTATTCTTTACGACTGATGGTTCAAAAAGTGTTTCGAGACCGACCTTGTACGGTTGAAATGCACTGGTCCTAGTCGCATCCTGCCATGCCCCCGGTGCCCAATGCCATTTCGTTTCAATGGGCTCCGACTTACATTCTATGTTTTCAGGCTTACAGATAAGCGGTCTTGGTCTTATTCCTATGGAGCCATCCGGACTGTCAGAAACCGGAGTCTTGTTGTCATCCGAGGACTGGGGCGTGCTGTGCTCCGCGTCGTCTTCCTCGGTTTTTAGTATAAGCTCCGTATGAAATTGCGAATCCATTATTCCAGCTCATAACCTCATAAGACTTCGAAATTTCTTTCAGTTCTTTCACTTTTACAGAATATACATCGCAGACAATTTGTAATTTTTGAAATTAGACGAACGCGATAAAAATGTCAACAACACGATACAATTTTTTTTTATTAAAGATGAAGAATTGGCTGGTAGCGCTATCTGCATTTGCAAACGTCTAACTGAATACATAGGAATTAAAAACGTAATAGTTACGTTTTCTCTCTGATTTTCATTTTCTATGTTTCGCGCCTAAATTTTCAATACACGCAGAAAAGGGACAAAGAGTTCTCATGTCACGCAAATACGGTGCAAGTGTTTCGAAAGGTCAAATTTCTTTGAAGTATAATCGACTCCAAACATTGAAAAATATCTAAAAAAATAAACGTTACTTGTTATATGTCCGAGACGCTATTTTTTAAGTCAAATAATATTTATAATAACGCATACACAGGGTGACCTTATTGCCGAGACGTTATCTGAGAAAAAATGGGCATTACCGGCCTAATCCCATTTATGGGAAAAGCCTCGAAACGGGGAAATATCAGGCAATTTTCTGGAAAAACGGTAGCTATAGATGCCTACTGTTGGCTGCACAAAGGAGCATTTTGTTGCGCTGACAAAATTGCTTTGGGCCAACCCACTGATGGGTAATAATATTATTTAACAATACTTCAATCACGAAATAATATCTCAAGGAACAAAAATATTAAATAAAACCATGTTTTCCAGATACGTAAAGTACTGTATGAAATATGTCGATATGTTGAGGGCAAATCAAATAAAACCAATCCTTGTATTTGATGGAAGACATTTACCTGCCAAGAAGGAGACTGAAGTTAAAAGAAGAGAGTAATACATTTTTCTATTGCTCTATCGACTTTAGTATGAAAAAGAAATCACTAAAATTTTGTTTTTTCCAGAAATCGAGAGGCAAATCGTCGAAATGCTGCACAGTTGATGAAAATGGGTCAAAAAGGAGAAGCTTATAATCTGCTGAGGAGGTCGATTGACATTTCGCATGAAATGGCACTGGAAGTAATAAAACGGTGTCAGCAAGAAAATGTCGACTGCATAGTTGCTCCTTACGAAGCTGATGCTCAGTTGGCTTACCTGAATATATGTGGCATCGCTGATGTAGTCATAACAGAAGACAGCGATCTGACATTATTTGGCTGTAAAAATGTATGTAGGAGAAATTCTTTATTGAATCTTAGCTATTACTTTTTCTTCAAGTACCAAATATCTGCAGATATTTTTCAAAATGGACATCAATGGAAATGGTGTGCTGGTTCAACAAGAACGTCTTCATCGAACAATGAATATGACACTTGAACACTTTGACATGGAGAAATTTCGATACATGTGCATTTTGTCAGGCTGTGATTATTTGCCATCTTTACCTGGCATAGGACTGAACAAAGCTTGCAAATTTATACAGCGCAACACAGAACATGATATCCACAAAGTAAGGCTTGAAAATCAATGACAAATTTTTACCTTTTTTTTCGTTTGATTTCAAACTTTTTTTGTAGGCTCTCACACGATTGGGATCATACTTGAATATGAAAAGTCTCAATGTTACGGAAGAGTATCGAGATTCTTTCATCCGAGCTCTAATTACGTTCAAACATCAGTTGGTCTACTGCCCTCTGCAACGAAAACAAATCAGGCTCCATCCACCGGGTCCGGAAGTAACCGAAGAACAATTGAAATTCGCCGGTGACGAGGTATCGGAGGACGTTGCTTTTCAGTTGGCATTAGGAAACTACGATCCATTCACGATGCGTCAGCTTCATAATTTCGATCCAGATTCGAAACAAGTACGTTGACCTTCAATGAATGGAATCCTAATTTATGGTTCATCGTGTACTGATGATTTATTTTCTTTTAGAAATTGGGAAGAAGAACGAATTCATGGCATGAGAATCCTCCGAAAGAATCCGCTAGTATTTGGTCTAAAAATTATGAAGTACACGAGGAAAAAGAAAATAATGAAACGAATGAGCTCGGTAAGTGGCCCGATACCGCTGGACAAGTCGTAACGCTGAATACGGAAACAATCAAACAAAAAACGACGCCTAAGAAACGTAATTTTGCGGGTATAGTATTTTTTTTTACTTTTTTTTTACTCGCTTTGTTACTTTCCCTTTTCCACATCGAAAAATCGATTCTTTAACATTTTATTCAGAAATGGCTGAAGAGCTCAGTACGAAAGACGTGTTGGCAATATATGCGAATAATAAATTAGCCAAAAACGAAAATATACTAAATGATAGAAAATCACCATCGAGATCACCTTCTCCTAAAAAAGAACCGGTGAAATCTCCGACATCACTGAAAAGAGCTAATCCGTTCTGCAAACCTACAAACGAACAAGAAACTTCACCCAGTCTCGTTTGCCGTGGAAAGCGGCGATTGCGAGTGACAAATTTTGTAGGCTTTCGAACTGTGATTGACGAGAAAAACATTCAGACGAGTAAATACTTCAGTCCTAACTCAGGGAATACAAATTCAAACGAAATTGAAAAAATTGAACGCAGTAACTCTCCTCAAAAATCTTCAACGACGGAATTGACTAAAAAGTTAGTCCCCGAAAGAAAAGAAATAACATATCAAGAGAGTAATTTCATTGAGGAAGCTTCATCTCCGGAGGAACCTTCTACTTCGGATTTCTTTTCTGGTACTTCCCATGAAAAGAGCGAACCGTCACTCGAGGAAAATGGTACTGTAGAAAACTTTAGCGATGAAATTCAGTGCACTTTGGAGAGTACAAACGGTGAAAGCTTTCGATCTAGTCTGTCCAAATGGTCTAACACAAAACAGACTCAGAAAATGGATACAAGAAAACCATTTACAAGAAGTAATTCAAATGTCGCCGTAAAAAAAAATCTCAAAAAAGTTCCTTCTCGAGGAAAAATCACGGCTCCCAAGAATGACCAGCGTCTTCTGCAAATGTTTGGTTTCGAAAAAAAGTAAGTAAAGGAAGAATGAATTCGTATTACAAAAATGTCGAAGAGCAGAAGAAACAGCAAACTAACAAGTTTGTATCGCAAAAAAGCAGATAAATTTTTTTCCTCTTTTCAGGGCTGTTCTAAAGATTCAACCGCTATAAGTAAAGACTGAGAATGAATGAACGTGCAAAAACTTATTCCATGACTCCGTGATCCTTTCTCACGTTGTGTAAAATAAAGTGTTATTTAATTTTTATTTTCTTAGCATTTGTTTCGTTTTTTGGTACTTTAATACAGTGTAGACCACTGACCTCAACATAATGTCGAAAGCAAATCATTTCGTTTTTATGAAAGGAAAAGTCAAATATTGTATATTGATAAGTATTATAACTGCCGATGTAATCAATTCAAGGTATTATAATTTTTTTTTGCAAGATCTGTATTCTCGCTACTGAAATAAAATTTTTATAACGAGGAAACTATCTAAACTATTCAAAGTCAACTTCAAATGGATTTATTTTTTACATGTATTATACGCATCCGAAAAAATAAACCTAAGAAGTTACAGAATAGATTAAACTTAATATAATTATTTTTAATGCAACAACAGGACAATTGCCGTTTAGATACTGAAATACTGTTTTTCGCTGTAAATAATACGACGAGCAATCGAAAGAAACGTTCCAAATGTTTGTGGACACAATATTGATGAAAGTATTAATTCGTTTAACGCTACCAAGAACACTTTTTATATCTTTATTATTATTATTATTGTACTTGACAAAGCGACACGACGCTTCGTACTCACAATAATGTATTAATCGATTCTACGTACAAGTAAATGGATTTTTGTGCACAAGAGCGCCAATTAGAAAAGAAAAACGGATCGACAGAGACGGTAATTATCTAGTTTACAATAATGATCAACACGATCAATCGCCAAAAATACATATTATTCTCCAGAGAAATAACAAGACAACGAATGAAATTCTCGAATCCGTATGCTAGGCCAATTCGATCACTCTTAGAGCTTTCGAACCTCTTCGGCAATCCGATGAGCATCAATTGTCGCTCAATGCGCAAATAACTCGACGTAATCTTGGATTCCCACCCTACGTGTGTACACTTTCGTAAAGCTTTTTTTTTACTTTTTTTCATATCTCTTATTTTTCTCGTATTCATTTATCTCTTTATATAACGTTTCGCAAGAAGAAGGGAATGTTTTGGATGCAATAGAAGAACTTTTTCGTTGAATGTTCTCGACCTCTCTCCCTTTTCTTCGTTTAATCGGCGAATTTGCGATTCGGATTGCGTCCGAAAAGCGCAGTACGGACTTCCGGTACCAATTGCTGAGCTATCAACTCTAATCTGTTTTCCAAGGTGTTGCTGATCTTTATGCGACCTAGAATTCGAATCGTTTAACAACAGATTCTAGAAACCGTTTGTTTCACCGAAAGATATACTCACCCCTGGCAGCGAAAAGTTCAACACCGCCGCAGCTCTCGGCGGGCAAAAAGCTTTCTTGCTCAATTTTTATGTGTACTTCCTTCTTGGACAGCTGCTTGTAAGTTGCCTCGATTTCGGGAAGAAGACTTTCGGCGAGCCCTAAATCAGCTTGACGTACTCGAATCGTAATATTGTTTTCCATCAACTAAAATGATATGAAATTGTCATCAATCAATAAATAACGTTATTACTTGACGTCTTTTTCAGTGTTTTCAATGCTTACCTGATACAGCGCTTGGATTGTTAAAAGTTTCAGAATATCCCTGTAACGATCAGAGTTCTGCGTTACCTCGCCCAATCGTTTTCTTGCTTCATCAAGACAATTGCGTACATGATCCTCTCGTACTTTGAGTACTTTCAAACGTGCCTGATTCAGCATGTTGGATGATTGACTGTGATTTGAAAAAAAAGTTTATGAAACAAATCTACCCTGCTGATAGACTCATAGATTTTTTAAAAAGTGGAGCTCATACATTTTTTTCTGCAGCTCAACTTGTTTTTCCTTTTTTTCATAGTACTCCATGATCTTGAGTCGCTGCTGCTGAACAAGACGTCCCTTTTCAATATTGAACTCTTCCTCTGCCTTAGCGTCGATCTCTTCGGCTTTCTCATTAGCCTCTTGATCGATGAAGGCCATCATATGCTTGATCTGTACAAAATTCATATATTTGTAGAATCATACATAAAAAGCAGTACTCATTTTTACTCAAGCTCAGAGTTAAAAATAGATCTTTGCATTTAAGCTGTACAGTGATTTAATTCGTATTACTCTTCCGAAACCAGAGTTTCCATAGTCAGAAAAATATTGCCATTAGGGATATATTTTGCATTTTTTGAAGTCATTGCTAAATGTGCAAATATCGAAAATAAAAGTGAGCTCCTTTTGCATTTAAAATTCATCTTGAGTACGACTCTTGAACGAGAATCGCGTCGTCTGCTCCGAATCGTCAAATATTTAGAGTCTTGCCAAGTTTCGAAATTTTCAATTGGCTATAGAAAACAAGAATGACAAAAATGAGGAAGACAAGAATTTTTTCGAATCCCTCCGAGTTTGGTACGATCTTGCCAAAATTCGTAAATGGAGTACGATGAAGACGAAACGAAAGAATTCTGAAAAGTGTTCACGAAACGTCGTTCAATATTATATTTTGCTTACCTGTTTTTGCACGTCCGCATCGCTGAGAGCCATGATTGATGCTTTTCTTTTTCTACTCAATAGAAATTAGTTGAAATGTTGAAGAGAATTTTTAACGACGCAGACTGCCGAAGAAGACGGAACAGCAAAGAAAAGTCAACGCCTATGAAACACGAAAGGTCCGCGAAGCACTGCACCCACAGATGATCATATGACTACATTAAACCTGACGTGTTGCGCGGGCGCAACTCTTTTTCGTTCTACCACACTAGTCGACAGAGCATCCAACTAATGATCTTCGACGATAATAGACAAAATCAGTTTATTATGTATGATCAGACTGAAACCTTTCTTCTCTCATTGTCGAATTATTTCCCGTCATTTTTTTTTCATAGTTAAAAAGTCTGTAGAATGACTGACAGGAGAAAAACATATCGATGCTTGTCTATGTTATCGATAGCTGGTCATACGCGTACGTGCACACGAATGATAGGTAATGCTACGGTATATCTATATTTCATCGGTCTGGTCTATTTAATCAAGCTCGAGCCTTCCAATTTTTTGTTTATACGGCCGAAATAAATCGTCCATCGCTCGCGAGCGCGTCATTAATCAAGTTCGATGAAATAGGAAATATTCGGAATCTCAGAAGGTTGAAGTTTTCACAAGAAATTTCTCGACTCTGCCGTGCGAAGTACGGGAGGTTGCTGATTTGAGGGCATTCGTAAAATTTCGCTAATATGGCAGATATTTTCGTGACTGGTGTTGTTTGAGTTTGTGGTAATAATCGGTAAATTTGTGTATTTACCGTAACGGGCACAGCAGCCGCAATAGAATAACCGAGATCGGATAAGTGTCGTAAAGAAAAAAAACGTTTTGCGTCGATGGAATAAGAATGTTCGGTATAAACCGTGATCAAAACGCAAGTGCGCGGGTGTATGTGTGCTAACGAAGAGAGAAGCGAGTGCTCAAACTTGGGGATTTTATATTGTGATACGGATACGCGCGAACTGATCGGTGTGACTCTTCAGCCACCGAGAAGCTAACATCATTCAGAAAATAAATAATACATGTTTGTTCGAATTGCTTAATCGTCTCGTATACACGTATACCCTACCATACACAGAGACCACACACAGTGTATAAATTGCGAATAAAACAACCGACTGTTCGGCGTGTCTCTCTTTCTGTGCGCGCGTATTTGTGCATACGTGCGTGAGTGTTATTTTTCTTTTTTTTTTTCGTTTCCTCTTTTCTTTTCAACTTTTTTTTTTTTTCGTTAGTATCACATGTAAGACAGTTTGTTTATGATGAATCCAATTGAATTTGGGGCTCTCTGACTCGCAGCTGTGATCAATAATTATAGGTAATTGTGACTAGATTGACAAAGGCGAAGAAAAAAACATTCATGACAGAAAAAAAGAGAGTATCCTTTGATTCAGCGTCTCCCGCGTTCCCAAGATGCCCGAGCTATATATATGAGATATATAACCTTTGTGTTGCTCCGAGTACGCGTACGACTTCTTGTCAAGCTCTCGGGAGTCTGTTACGCTTTGTCGTTAACGTCACAGAAAAAACAAATATCGTTGAGAGTAGAAGATGTTTCGCGCTCGAGTTACGTGTCTCTCATCCTTTATCATACTCTCGAGACTTTAATTCCCGTTCGATAACCTGCAGGAATTGAAAAATTCACTCGCGAGAGTTCGCGCTCTTTCTAACGACAATTAAGACGGGATATCGCTTACGAATAATTTTTTTGCTCCAAAAGATCATGAGCGAGCGAGAATATGGTAACAATCGGTCCAGAATTAGATTTTTGATTTATCGAATCTTTTGAGAAGTTGGAGACAAAGGAAATGACAGTTGTGATGAATTTATGCCATATATGTCAAATGTATTTGTTTTGGTTGACAGGTAATTCATAGAGTAGCCACCGGGCTATGGCAAACCTGAACTTTGAGCAACCTCCACGCAGTATAGCGACAGGAAGCTTAACATCGCGAGGAGGTGCAGGAGGAGGAGGAGTATTGAGCTCGTCCAGCCTAGCGGGTCATGTCACGCCAACGTCTGGCATGTTCTCAGGCTCATCGTCGAGCGTCGCAAACACTCCACACTCGTCGATCGTTGGAGCTAGCGTCTATCCAAGTTCTACGGCCACGGGAACAGGTCAAACGACTGGCCATCAGCCACAGCAACAGCAGCTCTCCCCTATGGGAAGTAGAGGACTGTTCGGACAAAGAGGTTTTGCGGACAGACGTACCATGCCTGCTCTTGGGTTAGTTTATTCATAAATTTCTTCGAGTCTTTATGAAATTTCGTAAATTTCGATATCTTAGAATCTGTATATTTGTTGTTCGTGAGATGGATATGATATATGCAATCAAGGAGTGGGAAAAACCATTTTCTGAACATTTTTGGTAAAACTTTTTTTCTACTGCAGGAACTCTAATCCAATGGGTAGTATGGGCAGTTTTGGAATACCTCCGAGTCGTAGTTACGGATCACAAGGTGCGATCAACAATTTTCATTCTGTATTTGGGAGCGGAGGTGGAGGCGATACGAGTACTCCGCCACTGCTGGATCTTTCGGAATTCCCATCACTAACGAATCGCGGGCAAGGGGATTCGATGCCCCAACCAAGTCCAATGCCAGGAAAGCAAGCTTATGGTTAGTATTACCTTTTTATGTATAAAAGTCTATTTTTTCTTGTATAAATAATTGTTGTATGATCATAAAGCTCATCGTGCGGTTTTCCTTCCAGTGGGGATGGTTAAACAACCTACCACGGAGGCTAGCGAGTTCACGATGAGTTCAGAAGACTTTCCAGCGTTACCGGGCACGCAGAGCAGAGAAGGACCATCGCCCGGTGGCAGCGTCTCCGGGGACAAAGGTCTCTCGGTCGGTCTCGGTCCTGACATCGGCCAGGAAGCGTTACAATCAAATAGAGGGCCCGGCTCCGAGAAGTCTCAAGCGTCCAAAAGAGGCATACAAACATCACCCGATGGTGAGTATTAAATTTGAACGAAGCAATATGTAATAAACATTCTTGCGAATGATGAATCAAAGGATTAATTGGTCTTGTTTGTTTACAGGCAAAGTTACGCACATACCGGCTAGTATGGTGAAAGATCAATTTGGAATGGTAGGACTTTTAACATTCATAAGAGCGGCGGAAACGGATCCAAATCTGACTTCCCTCGCGCTTGGCCAAGATCTCACTGCGTTAGGTCTCAATCTAAATTCGCCTGAGAACCTTTACCAAAATTTCGGTGGCCCATGGGCGGAAACGCCTTGTCGACCGCAGGACATCGACTTTCACGTACCGCCAGAATACCTTATCAACGCGACAATAAGGTTAATATCTGGATAAATGGAGTACGAAAGTCGAGCATTCACCGATTCGATTTTTGACGAACGTTCTTTTTTATTTCAGGGACAAATTGGCGCCAGTGAAATTAAATCGGTACAAGGACGATCTCTTGTTTTATATGTTTTATACGAACGTTGGCGACGTATTACAATTGGCAGCAGCGGCGGAGTTGTAAGTACTTTATTCAACACGAGATCATTCAATAAAATATCTCTTCCTTTCGACTAAACATTAAATATTTGCTACTTCAGGTATAGCAGGGAATGGCGATATCACATGGAGGAGAAAGTCTGGATAACGCAAGCACCTGGACTCGGTCTCGTTGAGAAAACTTCGACGTATGAGCGTGGTACTTATTACTACTTCGATGCGCAAAACTGGAGAAAGGTTGCCAAGGAGTTCCATTTGGACTATACGAAACTGGAGAGTAGACCGCATCTTCCTACGACCTTTCATCCAACCCAGCCTTGACTACAGGTTAATTGAAAATTCATAAAGATTTGTAAAAAAGAAAAAAAACTCGGGAAATATCCGTTCTGGAAACGAAAAACTACAATCGATTGTAACGTACTTATAATGCGAGAAAATTAGGATTTAAGAGTCGTTTACTATTGTATTCCTTTAACTTGTGTTACAGATATGCCTGCAGATTCTTGTGCTGTCTCTGAGCTGGAAAAACACTCCAGCTATTGTATAAATGAACAAATTTAATAATCTTTAATAAAAACAAAATTTGAAGAGTAATAAATAAAATTCCTTGCTAAGCACACCGACCAAGCTGCTGTTGTATTCCTCCTCAACCTTTATTGTTTGGGTTATCTTATTTACATTTTTCAAATACATTTTATCACAGCTTCAGCTTCGTTGGCCAGTCGCATTACGTCTTCCGATGCTTTTATCTCATAATTTTCTATGTAGTTTCGACTATTTTTCTCCGTTTCATTAATGACGTATCTAAAATGAGTATTATTTTTCACAAATGCTTATAAATGTTTTGCAAACAGAGTCTCATACCTGTAATTGACCATAATTCCACAACTATTTTGCGCCCCTCTAGGCGAAGGATCCGCCAGCCAATTTATTCTCCACATAATTGCTCCGTTCCGTAGATGGAAATGAGCTGTTAATCACGCGACTATTACATCTTGGTAAACTGTGTTTTCAGTGCTTATGTCATCAAGCTAAATAATTGATCTTACCAACGCTATCCAATGCATAATTTCTGTGCTTCTCCTTGTATAAATACCAGGCACAGATTCGAGTCAATGGACCCTTTAGAGCCTCCTGTATCTCTGTCTCTTGCGTCCATAATCCATTATTCAAAAGTTTCCTCAGGGTGATTTTAATTTCACGCGAGTTAAGAATAGTTTCCAGAACTTCTGTCTCGCTCTTGGTGAACCAACAGAAATCTGCAAATCAATTGGATCGTTTACACTCGTACTGAAATCTTGAATATCTATTTATTCGAAGAAATACCTTGCTTCAGTTTCTCCAAAAACCACGATCGAAATTTTGGTATAGGCGACAAACTTGAGAGTTGATCAATTTTGGGAAATTCTCGTAGGACTTCTTTAACTACTACTTTGATCATGTAGTTACCGAGATCGATGCCCTTTAAATGATTGTAAAAGAGGCATTTAAAAAAATTTAGTCATCCCATGGTAATCTTATTTAAAGAGATCAAGTCACCTTCAAGCCTTTCTGAGTTGATCCGATCGAATAGAATATCGCAGCTTTTATCTCGGATTTGTTTTCCCGCATCGTCGAATCTTCAGTCTTACTGACGATTCGCATCTGCGATTCTTCGATACCTTTCACAGTCTCCGGTATAACGTCGCAAAGAGCAGTATGCAAAACGACCAAAGGCTCGCGCGGCATAGATGGATGCGTAAAAACGAAACAACGCCTGTAAAGACCAACTCTACGTTTCAGATCGAGCCAATTCCTTATTGGATGAATAGCTTCATAGTCTGAAATCTTCGAAATTAATTTTATGCAAGAATTTCAGTTTAGCTGCATCAATTCAGAAAAAAAAATTATATACTTTTTGCATCATTTCGCACGAGCTTTTCCACGTTATTCTCTCAAGATGTAAAAATCCTATTGAGAACCATAGAAAGAGTAACTCCTGGAGTGTTGCATTTAGTTGTTGAAGAACAATATATTTTTCTTCATCAACAGTTTCAGTTAAGAATTCCTGGAACAAAAGAATTCAGAGCAAACTGTTAATGAAGGAAGAAAATATTTCAATTGTTTTACTATTTGTTTTAAGCTCAATGAGAGACTATAGAGAAAGAAATGACTTTATAAATTGACAAATTACCAAAGTATCTGTTCTAAGATCAACAAGAAATTTAACTCCATGCTCCAGTCTTCCCATGAGAACAAACAACCAGTGGTAGTCTGGAGTAAGAGAATTTTTTAAAATCCTCTGTCTTGGTATCAGCTCCTGTCTGTTTGTTGACTAGAGAACAAAGAGGCCAAAAATATTTAGAAAAACAAAGTTAGAATTCATGAATTTTGAATAAAATTTTATTAGAATTATTCTTACTTCGATGCAAGCCAATTTTTTTGATAAATTGCATACTTTTTCATGGTTGACACTGTACTGGGAAGCAAGATGCCATAAAAATATATTTTTTTGATTTTGTGTAAAATTTTCGTATTTGTTGCAAAGAGCCTGAATCTTCGTCTGTAAAAAAAAACAAAGTGTCAATAACAAAAACTTGTATTTTCATTGCTGATGAATTCTTACCTCAATTATCCAGTTGATAACCCTTGTATCTTTATAATTAAAAATTTCACGCAGATCATTTTTTATCGATATGGAATCGCTAACAGTCTTACTCTCGTTACTGTACGATCGTCGTATTGATTTTTTATTCGAAAAGTTGACAGTGCATTTGAATATGCGATCGATGGAATCATTGATAACACCGTGAGATGGCAATTTCAGTCTTTGATACAAACTAAAATGTTTGTTTAGCAACTTGGCCATTGTGCTCCTTCTAAATTTAAATAAAAACATATTCTTATTCTTTAGTTCTTCATCCTTATATTACAAGTTTTTTAAGAGAAAATTGGCATTTGTTATTACTTTTGAGCCCGAACGTTGACAGCACGATTGAGGTGTCAATTAATTGTAAAAAAAACATTGCTGGATGGTAAATAATGCATGTACCGACTGTTAGATGGCGCTACAGTGAAATTCTGAAATCTTTTACCGACCGAGCAACCACTTGCTCTACCAAAGCTTTTTGAGTTTTCCGATCATCGATAGATGT
Source organism: Cremastinae sp. B BG-2022a (assembly GCA_030522605.1). NCBI lineage: Eukaryota > Metazoa > Arthropoda > Insecta > Hymenoptera > Ichneumonidae > Cremastinae sp. B BG-2022a. The sequence goes on from JAPYYX010000134.1 coordinate 23,608, forward strand.
CGCTGATAATAAATTTGCGGTCGCAATCCGATTGGTAGTGCCATCTTACGTCGATTTCATGCGCGATATTTCAAAATATAAACCGCCAACAATCCATTTTATGATTTCCACGTGGGACGACCTTTATTACTCAATTACTTTACAATATACTGTCACAATATGTCATTATAATCATGTAATATTAAGAATAATGGTTATTAAGTTGTAATATAATAATATATAATATATATTCCCATATCAATGTACTTATTTGTTTACCTCGTATTACATAATACACCTTTCATCTCTTATATCTCTTAATCTTAAACTATATATATATATATATATCTATGTATACATATATACACACATATAGATATATGTGGGTACATAATTTTAATCAGGATGGTATAAATAATATTGTATTTCATAAAAGCACTTCTTGTTGCTTATCATATTATCTTTTTTATATTGTTCCATTAACGTATCGCTTTTCTCTCCCATTTCGATTTCCGAATATTCCCTATCTTTTTTTTTTTAAACCATCAATCACCAATTGTTACAAGCCTCGATACTTTTTCTCGTCAGCCTGTCGATTATGCAATTTCTTTATCCGATGATCATAATTTTGTTGTGTCTTTTGTTGTTTTGGCGATTTGTAAATATTGATACTAAAATTCATTTGGGGCCTCGTGATCAGCAAATTCAAGCCTGCACGGAAAAAAATTAAACGCATCGCAGTTCTTCGTTGGCATGACAAAAAAGATTCTACAAGTTTGGAGTTTCCTGTTCCGTCGTTCCTCAGCCGGAATGCGTTCCAATCCTCGACCGTCGCGCTCGCAGAAATAAAATTCGCAGCGCGAAAACGATTGGGAAAAAAAAATCATTACGAAATCGCGTCGCGTATCAAAGTGTAAATAATTCTTCAAGAGCGTAAGGGACCGTTTGATTATTTTCCTTTTTTTAAATTCGCACAACGAGATCCTTCCGGCTAAAAAAAATTGCCCTCAAGTTTTTATGGTCCGCTAATACGTGATTTACGTATCTAGTATATAAATGACAAATCGACCGGCGTCAGAGCCACCGGGCGATTGTCCTGGGAACTTTGCGCGGCAACTCTCTCGTTCAGCGTTGCAAAACGCTGATTCCTCACCTTCCAGTTCCCTTTTGTTATTTTTTGCACTATTTAGTACTTCCTTTTATATCATAGAATTGTCTAATTTTACGAATTGCATCTCAGAAGAGTTTTTTCGTCTACTCCACTTAGAATGTTCGAAGGACCCCGTTGTGAGCGCGATACGGTGAAATATTACAACATCGAAAACAGAATACCATGATCGCGGTGCTAATAAAAATTTTGTCTTCTTCTCTTAAAAATTACCGTAAGACCTATCTTCTTTTTTTCATTATTAAGGTCAAAGCTATGATTCTACAGTCATGACCTCGAATAAAACGTGTAATTCGCAATTCTCCAGAAGCATAAGGCCTGAAATGCTTTTGTCTCACAATTTTTCTTCTTCCTTTCCGTCTCTCCACCATTCTTTAGATAACCAGTAAAAAGATATATATATATATATTTTTATATTAATATACATTTTTTTAAATCGATTAGCCCGACTGTCGGTCGAGGGAGCTCGCGAAGTAGAGCCAATCGGTATCACGTCTTTTTTGACATGCAATAATAAGAATAATAATAATGAAAGGACTCGAGATAGCCGGTAAATCGTTCTTCACAAATGACATTTTCAGACTCGATGACTGTGTTTTTGGAGCGATCGTCTCGAAATTCGTTTCTCTCTGTAATTCCGGAGTAACCTCATTTTTCATTGGATTCGTTTTTATTCTCTCTTCACAATCTCGTTAATAAAGAATAAATTCATAGTCCATTTGTCACGCTCGTTTGATATGACTGGGCGTGCATGTACACATAATTTCCGGCGTTTATTTCCGTCACACGGCGTGCATTCGCACGCATCGCAAACATCCACACGCACGCTCTCATACACACACACATGCGCGCATCTAGTCATAAGATATTTATGTTAAGCTGCTGTGACGCGTCAGATCCGTTTTACTTTTTAATGCAGGTATCCTATATTGCTGTACGGTGTTTTTCATTATGTTTTTTTAACCTCTCTTAACGATTAGCCTTATCGTTTCAATATTATTCATTTATTTATTTATTCATTATTATTGTATACTATAGGTATATGATTCCTTAAAGATAAATCATATACGCATTCGGTAACACGCATGTAATCGTGAAACGCGCGAGATAAGTACATTCAATCAACATGAAAGTTCTGGCACGAGTGGCACAATTGATCACAAATACTAAAGGAAACGCGGGAGAGGTGATCGCAATGAGCGGCCGCGGAGGGCGCGCCGACTCGCGTTCGTGCCGCCAGTTCTCATTTCCACCGCCAGAGAACGCTCCGAGTCCCTCGCGCAGCGCCCTCTTTGTCTTTTTTTTTCGTTCTTCGAATTATCGAATATTTACATGTTTACCCTGTCGCTCAGCCATCGTTATACACGCACGGTACGTTATTTTCATTTGTCCTCTATAATTTATATTCTCACTTCGCAAAAACGAAAGGATGTTTGTTTTTTTACGCAAGAGTTTTTCGAATCGGAGCCCGCATCACCTCTCCTGCGCGTTCTCGTCGCTACTATTTCGTCTCGAACAAAGTTGTCTCGATCAACGCTTGGTACCAATATCCAAATGTATAGATAAATAAATAAATATATGTATATACACACATGTATGTATAAATAATGCTGTGTATATAATATATGCATATATACGCATATGGTGCGTGTGTGCGAGCGCGGGTAGCCGCGGTGCATGTCTCTCCGTGACGCGTGTGTGTCGATTTTGGCGCGCTCTTTTCGCGCTTGCGAACAACACGCGCGAGTAACCCCCATTGTGCATTCCAAGTACGATTCTAACATGAATTCTTCCTCTTTCGTTTGTTTACTGTTGATTTTTGCCATTACCATTAATTACGAAAAGTCTTGACGCGTCTCCTCGGGAATATTTTTTTTCTTCTCGTCGTGCCGAGGAAGCCGACTATTTATTTTGGAGTAGAGAGAAAGAGAGGGAGAGAGAGAGAGAGTTAGTAGCAAGGGAGATCTTACAGAGTATTACATTAATGAATATCTGTACGTATTATTATTTAATCATTTATTACTAATTATTATTGTTATAGGGGCTATTGCGTTAGTCAACTTTTCTTTCCCCTGGTAACATATTTCGCCCTTTTTTTCGTTCCTCTCGTTTCGCCCCTCAGAAATAAAAAACAAAGAATGTAAACAAACGGAAAGAACGGTGAAGACAAAACGTGAAAAATGTTCCCCACAGTCAGTCGTCTAAGCTTTGGCTCTCAAGAACACACTCCGTGATCGTTTTCTCTCCGTGATTATATTTATTTATTTTTTTTATTGTTTTTTTTTCTTTTTTCGTTATTTTCTTTCCTCGATTCTTTCTTCGCGAATCCGAAATGTCGCGATTAAAAATTTATCCGGTTCGTAGTTTATTTTCACTTATGTTGTACGTACGTTTTTTTTATTACAATACGTATTTCGAAAAGTCACAAACATTTATGCGTCGTATTGTTTCTTTTTTTTATTTATCTTGGTGTGTGTAAAACGTGTAAGTGTGTACGTGTTTTTGCGTGTTTATCGTCAAAAATATATATTCTTATTTTATTTACTCTTCATTTATCTTCTCTCTCGTCTTTAATAATAATATATATAATATATTCATTCATTTATATTTATGTATATAGATAATATATATATATATAATATATATTTATTTATATATCCTTATGTGGTTCTTAAATCTATTATGACGTACATTGTTAGAACTTACGTACTTTTAATTTACCCATATGTAATGTGCATATTTATTTTCTCATATATGTAGATTTATCAGTATTGATAGAAGGTATCGTCCGAATTTTCTTCCTCATTTCCCCCCACTTTTTTACCTGACCCGAACGAGAATCAAATTCTCATTTCGAGGTCGTTGCCTGTCATTAAAGCCGCGAAATAATTCCGAATTCTCCGGTCTCGTGTGTCACGAGAGAGAATTTCCAGTGTACATGTTTTTTTTCGATCTATTTTATTATAATTATTATTTTTCATTTTACGTTTCAATTCTCGTCTCGAATTGAAAAATTCGACTCGTTTGATTTGCGATCTTTTTTTTTTTATTTCTTTGTTTCTCCGCACTCGTTTCTTTCGGTTGATTCGCGAAAAAGCACCTCCGGATCGGATTTTTTTTCTATTTTTTTTTTTCGAGGAAAGATCGCTGTCTCTCGTCTCGTTCAGTTCGTTCCTCGTTCACAGATTTTTTTAAATTTTATATCACATTTGTCAGCAGCCTGATAAGTGGTCTTTTCTTTTGTCTTTTCTCTCTCTTTCTCCTTGCTATTTTTTTCCTAGAACTTTTTTTTATTCCCGGCAAACTCGATCATTGTCGACCGATATTGATTCTATCTCTTTATTTTTTCGTCATCTCGATTCTCAGCCTCTTTTCATTTTTCAATCGAATTCGTGAACGGAACGACTCGATTTTCAATTCTCAGGATCTCTTTCAAATCGTGTGGCCGGCAGTGTTGTTTTCAGCTCGAAAACGAAAAGGAGAGAAACTTTACAATAACCGTTAATAAAGGAACTAATTTGTTTATATATCGCGAAATAAATAATAACAATAAAACTGAAAGAGAAAAAAATTAATTTGATTTTTTATGGATTGGAATTTCGGGATGAACTTTCGTCAGTATTGCACTCTGCAAATTTTTTATTTATTTTTTTTATTTTCATATAATAATATTATTATGATAAATCTAATAATCCACAATTAATAATAATAATAATAATAATAAAATAAGAATTATTTATCACTATTTAGGTACGACTCATTGATACGCTTTTATTAAAAAAACAGAGAAGCGAAAGGAAAAACAATTGGAGGAAAAATTGCGCGTAGCCCGGTATAGTTATCGCGATTAAAATTAATTTGTTGAACATCCGTAGTGGCCGATGGAAAATAAGCAAGCGTGCGAAAACGCGAAGCCTGTTCCAACAAAATTTTCTTGGATTCATCGTTCTCACTTTTTTATCGCACCAAATCTTATTTTTGAAAAGAAAAAACGTCAATAGATCGATAATTATTTATGCCGTTTCAGTTCACTCTTTTTTTTCATTAAAGTTACATGGGAGAATCGTCATTCTCGTTTCATTGATTTTTACTTTCTCGTTCTCGTGCCCGTTCTGTCTTTTATTTTTCATTTTCTCTCATTGTCACATTCATTTTTTTTTTCAATACGCTTACCTCTCGTCATTCACGGTTTTTCAACTCCTCGACAAGTAATGTATCGAATATTTACCGTTATTTTTTATTATTATTTTAATTACTATTATTATTAATATTATTTATTTATTATTTACGTGTTTCTCTCTTTGAGGACGTTTTTTCTTTCATTTTCATTTACTTATTCTTATTACTCTTTAAAATTTTATTTCGTCACTTTTTTTTCTTATTCTTTCTTTATTCGTTATACGATTTAATCAATACGCGCGATGAATTGTTCCAGATTTCGCATTATTCTTTAAACTCGCGCCGCTCAGTCGATTTTTGTTTTTTGCTTTCAACTCTTGAACATGCCTCGTCATTGGAACTTGCGTTTTCTTTACTTTTCCTACCGTTTCTTAGACATCACTAAGTTTTCGTCTTTTTTCTTCTCCTCTGTTTAATTTTTTTTTTCTTTATTGTTTTCTTTTTTGTAATCAACGTTTATTCTCAATTATATCCAACATTATAGTCACGATCTATCGTAGAGTTATACATACGCCTATCATGATAAGTATATTAAGGCCATATTTCGAGGTTCCAGATAATAAATGTAGAAATAATGATAACAATGAACGAGGTGGCCGGATTCGCGATTTTTCACTTGATTTTTGTCTCGGGGAAAAATGATGAACCATCGGAGAGACGGAGCGTCATTTTTTTCGGTTAACGCGTACGTTCGTTGTCGAGAATAAGACGGCCGTCGAATTCCGACGCCGAGAATTAGACTCGTGAATAAAATAAAAGCTACGATCGTGAGAAAATCGCGAAGAGCCAACTCATTGATTTTGGAACGTATTTGTAACTTCACCGTTCATTATTTTCAATAACAAATTAAGAGACGAAAAAATGAAAAAAAATTCTTACATACTTGGCATCATGTGAGTACGCAGCCAGTTCGAGGTAAACGGGCTTGATCGAAGTTGCGAGCCCGAATCCTTGATTTTCGTCATGTCACGTCATGTACGGGCTCGTAGCGATTTCGCAATTTTTTTTTTATTCATTTTATTTTTTTTTTTTCATTCGAAAATACCGGGTGTCCGAAAAATATCAAATTCGACGAGAAATTTTGGGAGTAAATAACTCCCGAACGCATTCTCGCATCAAGAACCGCCTGAATACTTTTCGATTCCACATCTCGAGAAAGAACGTGAAAAATATCAAACTCGATCCTCGGCACACCCGGTAAGCGCGACAAAAATGTATTTATTTATTTATTTTTTCGATATTATTTTTAACGCTCATTAATTTCATTTTAATACGAGCTCGAAGAGGAGATTTGGATGAGACAGCCACGAAATCTTAACGTTCGAAAAAACTAGCCAACTACGAGAGAGAAATTAGCCTAGTGCTCACAATACACGATTTTACACACGAGCATAAGAGTCTAGATTCTTTTTAAAATTATTCTCAAATTCCCTCTCAATTATTAAAACGCTTTCGATTAATAGTTTTTTTTTATCAATATTCTTACCTAATTGGCATTCTCTAATTACATTCACAGTAATTAATAGTAATTAATCAGTTAAGCTTACCTATTCGTAGACGTTTATATATGAATATTTATGTATATATACACAGATCGGGGGTTTCATAGAATTTTATATTATCCTTATTTCTCGTGTATATATAAATTCATTTTTTTTTATTCATTTACCTAATTATAGATTCTCATATATGTACGAATCGTAGAACACTTGTGTACGTGTCGCGTTAATTCTTTCTTTTTCTGTTTCACTCTTCACCTTCGACAGTTTGAATTTCTCGGATCTTCATCGATCTTAAATTTTCTCGTGAGGAATTCGGATGCATTTCTCATGAATCACACTCATTTTTCGTTTTTCGATTCAATACGTCGCGTTTTTTCGAATTTTTTTTTTTTTTTCATCTTCCTTCCCTCTGGCGATTTTTCTCGCGTCTTGAAATTCGGGATGTCAGAAGTTTGATTTCGTTGCACGAGCGGAGAGATGAGGATCTTCTTTTTTTATTTTTGCCTCAATATCTTGAGGGATTATACGAGAGCTCGTTTCGTACGTTAATTTATACTTGAATCGAATGCTTTCGAGGAGAGGATGGATGGGGCTTAAGGTCACTTGTCTTCGTCTAAACGCTAATTAATTTAAGAAAGTCGAAACGAGAGTTATTACGCTCCCCGAAATTTCTTTCCCTCGATCCTTTTGCTCATTTTTCCCGTTCTCTCTTTCTCTCTCTCTGTCTCATCTCTTTCACCCTTTTCATTCTATTTTTATTTTCTATCGCAGTAAGGACTAGAAACACAGAGTCTAGCGATTAAAATCTTCACGTTTCTGCATCAGTACGAAAAGAAAAAAAATAAACGAGACTCGACGCTCCGAAATTTAGTTCTCATTTTCCAATTCGTTTTTCGACTCGAAATTATCAAGAGATAAAAACAGAGTGCGACGTGATTTCTCTTCTTTAATTTTTATCCCTATTTTTTCAATACTTTTATCCTCATTATTTAGGCACTCAGACATGGAATAATTTGCAAAGTTTTCCGTCGCGTGGATTTCTTTTTTTTTCTTCATCAACAGATACATGTACGCACTCGCACGTTTTTTTCGCGATTTCGACATCGTCCTCGTTGCGAAGTGAGCAACGATCTATCTTTTTTCACATTTAATATCGAGCATAAAAAAGCAACGAAAGTCCGAAAAGCTCGATCCTCGATTTCGGATGGAAGGATTTTTTTCGCTTATTTTAAGAATCTCGGAGCGAGGAAGGAAACGCGAAACATTGAGAGATCGTTTCGTAACATTGATAAAAAATATCGACAATAATCGAAGTCAGAAGAAAGACAGATTTGAGAAGTTTCATTTTTTTTTCTTTTTTTTAGAATGGAGTACGCGTTCGAAGCTTAAATTAATTTTTATTTTATTTTCCCTTTTATTTTTAAACATTGCTCGTAGGAAGAACGCATCGTGTGTGCTTTCGAAAAATGAGCGGCTTGCGCGGACATCAACCTCGAAATTTCGAGACTCTCGTTGATCAGGCACGTTTATCATTTTTTTTAAATTTGTTTCATTTTCCTTCAATTATTTTTGGTTTCGTTTACGATATCTCGAGTCAGCGAGAAATCAACAGTACGGCTCCTCGTTCGTTTCGTTTTTAATCCTCAACAATTATAATTTAAAAATTCTCACTTGTGTCAATTCGAAGCGCATTTCGTGAGCGAGTCATAAAAAAAATCAAAGAAAAATGAAAAGAGAAAATGCACTATGACGTAATACTAAAGGATTTTTCGTATATCGTTATTTTTTTAATTATCGATAATAAAGATTTAAAATTAAGTTAATTTAACATTTATGATTGGCAACACAATTAAGCGTATATCGGAGCAGTTGGATTTTTAGTTTTTTTTGCGATCCTTCTCACCCTCTCCTCTCACAAATTTCAATTTTCTCGATTGCTTGTGCAATTTTTTCAAGATTCTAAGGAGTAAGCAATTGAAGAGTGGAATTCTTTTTGCTATCGCTTTATTATCTGTCACAGACAGGAGACATTTTTATTTATTATTCAATTATGATTTTTAATTTTTGTATTTTGCAAGTTTTTCTCATCCAAGCGAAACGCGACCGTCAGAATATCGTTTCATTTTTTTTTAAAGCTGGATAAATCGGGATTTTATTTCCAACAGCGTCTCAGCGCTCGAAGAGGCACACTCGTCGTTTTTTTTTCCTTTCTCCTCTCTCGTGATTCCTATCGGTGGATCAACGTCGATAAGCGACTCGATGTCAATTTTGAGAATTTTTCAATTCATTTTCTCATCGAAATTGCACAAGAAAAGCAAAATATTGAAGGCATCAATTTTTTCACAAATCTACGAAGAACCTCGTTTTATCGTGAGCTTCGTCTCTTTCGTTTTGTTAATTCCTTCGTCGATTTCGTCGTTCGTGTCCATAAAATCGTTTTGTTCCAGTAAAATGTTTGCATATGTTTTTTTATTTTCATCGACATCTCCCCTTTTTTTCTCAATTTCCATTAATTACTTCACCTTTAATAAGAGTTTAGAACATACTCTAAAAATATGTGTCTTATTGATATTTTTCCTTTTTTTTTTGAAGTTAAACATTGATCCCTCGTATATCTTATTTTTATATTTTTTTCTTCACTCTTTCTCCCTTTCTCGCTATCCCCTTCCGGTTTCTCTTAATTCTTACTTTTTGGCTTTCTCGCGATTGGTGACGAGAAGGATTTTTAGCACGAACCTGCTCTCTTCACACGATTATTCATCATTGCGATTTGTTATTTTCTTCATTTTTTACAAATATTGCGAAACGTCAAGTTTGCGCCACTTCTCCAACAGGACTCAAAAATCTTGATTTTTTTATTCTTCACGATCGAAAAATTACGGTATTTTAATTTTTCATTTTTTTTTTGATTTATCGGAAAATAAGCACAAGGCAGTTTTTCTACTTTATTCGACTTTCGCTAAATTTTTGGAACCGGCTCGTGATTCTTTTCTTCCCACCTCGTTGCTTTAAAAAAAGTATAAGAATAAATGTATCGTGGACATGAATAAAAATTGTGAAGTTCCCTTGAATTGACTCGCGCGGTTTCGCTGTTTCCATTCAGACCGTAATTTTTCAGAGATTTTCGAAATTCCGAAGAACAAACAAATTTTCATTATTCAAAGAGAGAGCGAGAGAGACAAACAAAAATTTATCTAAAGCTTCAAGAATTCGAGTCGATTGGCAAAATTTCATTTTCCTCGTTTCGTCGTATCGGAACTTTTTTTTCATCAGTATATAATTTTGCTCTCGTTTCAATATCGATCGTCAAGTCTGAAATTTTCTATAATTTACACAACAACTACGTAAATACGAGACTACGTAACATAGCACTCGAATGACTTTGATTCACAGGATTAGAGATCGAGAGATCGAGAAACAGAGCGAGACAGAGCAGGGAGATCGAATTGAATGGACGAGACACGATTGTGAGCGCGAGGAAAGAAGATATGAAATTTGATATTTTTCACTGTAGCCGATATTCCCGTTTGTTCTCTTTCCTCAAAGATTTGATAAGAAATATTCCATTCGTTAAAAAAAAACAAAATTTCATTTCTATGAAATTGACATCGTGGACTAATTTTTTTTTTCAACGAAAATTCCGATCTCCCGCTTCTCCGTCTCGCCTTTCTCAACCTTTCTTTAAATTCTACAGTCTGGAATGAACACACGTAATTTTCGAAAATGCACCTAAGGCCTAAAAATACTAATTTTCTCATCATTCTCTACGTAATTCATCTTCCTCGCGTGATTTCTATTAATCTTTCTCTAAGATGATCCATCTCTCACTCTCCAACATTCAATTTTCGAAAAAAAAGTATAAATAATTTAAAAAAAAACAAGGTAAAACACAGCGCAAAAAATTAACGGCGAAAAAAAAAGTGCAGTAAAGAATGGAGAAAGAAAAAAACTACAAGGCATTTATATTATAAATACATATAGTATAATCGGTAAAAATATCGAATCAAGTACAACAATAATAACGATAATAATAATGGTATGTACCAATAATAATAATAATTACACAGTAAGGTAGCGATAAATATTTAAATCGTAAATAATAATAATAATAATGATAGTACACAATAATAATGATAATCATAATATAATATAATTAATATAATAATAATAATATAATAATATAGTAATAATAATAAAATTAGAAAAAAGATTTCGCGATTATTATTAATAGTACGTTTATCTCGTGACCATGGACGAAACGTTATTCGTATGATTCTTTGCGTATATTTATTTCATTCATTTTTCTTCATACCATTAAAAAATATTTTTTCACTTTTCGTCCATCGGACACTACGATATCGATCTACTCGCGAATTGCCATTGGCGCGAAAAAAATACTTAATGTACATATACAGAGGACATATATATATGTGCATCGTTGGTTTCGTTTTTGTTTTTGTTTTGTTAAATCGTTAAACGTGTTTTGCTTCTTTCTTTGTTCCTTTCCGCTTGTCAGTATGTTAACTCCGCTATTGGAATTGAGAGAAATAAAAAAAAAGTCAGAAATTCTCGATCCGGTGTGAGTAAAAAAAAGAAAAAAAAAATTGATAATAAAAGTGATAATAATGAACAAAAACGTAAACAGAAGACAGAAAAAAATCTCTTTGCTTCACCGTCCCATTCGACATTTCGTTCTCGTTCCGCTTTGCTCAACGATCGCATCTCACGCTCGCCACTAGATGGCTCCGTTTCTCTCCTTCGCTTTCTTCATTCTCTCGCGAATTTACGAGATCACAGTCTTATACTGGCGTTTATATATTTTGTTGTAATTATCCTCTCTCTCTCTCTCTCTCTCTCACTTGTATTCTTTAATCTTCCGATCGACGAGCGATAAAATTAAACAATAATAATTCATTTACAATTGTATGATTTCTAAGAGTCAGGAGAGACCAAAAATTCTGTATACACATATTTAATCATCGTTCTTTCTGAAATTCTTCACTCTCAGGACGGTTGAGGAATCGGAAGGGTGGGCGAGGATGGATAATTCCTATTACCCGTGCTCTGGTGAGACGAATGTCCGGAGAACCGGGAAAAAGAAACAGAACATTTTGACTCGAGAGACAGGAAGAAATGTCGTGAGACAAAAAGAAAATAATAACGATAAAAACGAGTGAAAAAAGGAATAAAAATAAAATAATTAACAAATACGAGAAAAAAAAAGAAAATAATTAGGAACGACGGGATGTATGCGATCCGTGTATTCATATATTGCCGCGGGCGATTTAAATCCGAATCTTTTTTTTAATACGTGTTTCTTTGCATATCATTTTCTTCTTCTTTTTAACTTTTATACTTTTCGACTAGCCGACTCTCCTCGCGGGCAGCAAGAGCAAGGATGAAGAGCGAGAGGAGGAAAGAAAACAGAATTAGAAAAACAAGGAAAAAAAAAGAAAAAAATTTCAGGTACGAGACCGAAGAACCGATTTTAAATCGAGCTCGACTCTTTGTGCAATCGCGACCAACTAACCTGTGTTTCTGTGTGTAATTTAAGCGTTTTTAAAGTTACGCAAAAAAATATATTTATATATATATATAATATATATGTGTGTATATATATTTAAGAATAAAAGTTACGAAAGAACGCGTAAATATCAAATTCGAGTCGTGAGAGGGAAAAAGAATTTGTTTCCTTAACATTTTCGTTCGTTTAAGAGATTAGTGACGGCAACGACGACGACGGATCTCAAGCACTAGCATTTTTAGGATACTCTATGACAAATAACTGTAATAAGAATAATTACGAGCTAATTAATTACGAATTAATTACGCTAGTATTGATTAAAACAAAAATATGGAAATGGTAAAAAAAAATAGAAGACACGTTTACTGACTAAAATGGCATAGAAAATCAGATCCTACAAGCTAGAGGGCGTCCATTCCTAATTCACGCGCGATACTAGATGGAAAAAAAACGAACACGAAGAAAAAAGAATTTCATATCGAGCGAGTACTCCACATATAATATATATATTTATTCTCATAAAACAAAAATACCCTACGATAAAATAAAGGCGATTCACACTCCCTACACCACAAAGAAAAAAAAACAAAGGAGGAAAAAATACTTCAACAAACGATAATAATAAAGAGCGAGAGGAAGGTAAGGGGAGGGGTGTTGGCGACGTAATCGTTACAATATTATTATTCTCATCGTATCGAAAAAAAAATGAACAACTAAGAATGAAAAGTGCGAGAGCAACCTTTTCGCTTGAGCAAAAGCGTTTTCCTTTTTTGCTTCCTGCCTGTTCATAACCTCACACGTTAACCCCCTTTTTGTTTTTATTTGCTCTCCTTCCCTCCCCACGGTTGGTCGCGTCAGTCTCTCCCCGAACGCGCGCGCTCGACGTCGCGCGGACTCGAAGGAACCACCGCGCACTAAAATAACACTCAAGCGTAACTTTTTTTTTCATACTTTTATTATTTTAAGCCTACCGATGGCTCGTCCTGTTCGCGCTGACTGTTTATTATCTATCGCAGACTGATTCTCTACTCTTTCAGACTTCATTTATATTTTACTTTAATTTATATATATAATATATATGTATATAATATATAATATATATTCATATATATATTTTTTTGTAGTTTTGTTTTAATCGTTCTTAAATCTATACCTCTTCTTTTTTTTCACTGGAACATATAGAACACACCGTCGGCGTACTCGCGACCTTACAGTCTCGCCATCTTCGATTCGTGAAGCGTTTTTCGTCCATCTCTCGTTCTCTCATTCTCATTAATCTCGCGTCGAGTAAAACTTCTCCAATTTCTCCAGCCCGTTCGCTCGTTTTCTTTTCACTCTTTGTTTATTCAAAGCTGCGAGTGAGACCTCCCTCGACTACTAAGTATCTTAAAACGACTTCTCTCGTCAGACAAGACACGAGAATATCACATTGCAGATGTATTTCGTTTTTTTTCCTCTCTTCCCTTCCATCCTTCCGCGAATGTACGAAATGAAATTTCTATCGAGCGGTTCGCCCGAGTGTCGCCAGACGGCAGCACCCTTCGAGCGGAATTGCGATTACGTTCTCACTTGTTTTCATCATGTCAAGATCATAATTCGTCTTTCAGAAAGCATTTAGTGCCGACGTGAGTACCTGCCGCGACGAGATGCCCCCGAAATTACCCAAAAATTCAAAAATCTCAAAACCCAAAGTTCACACATACAAAACCGCAAAAAATTTCGATGAAAATAAAAAAACAAAATTAACCTCTCTCCGCATAGAAATAATTATCACTACGAAAACAGCGCGGAGGCATCTCGGTACATAGAATTTCTTTCCTAGGTGTCTTCGACGATCGTTTATTCTTTTTTTTTTTTGGTTACGTTGTTGCTTCGTTTCTCACGCGATGTGAAACGCATTACCGGTGTGTCGTCTTTTATCTCGCTCAGTTACTGTATTTTCTCGCAAGCATACCCGTTTCACATCACTTCAATTAACAATACCAAGTTGTAAATAATAATAATAACAGTAATAATAATAATTATCGCAACGACTGACGGCACTTATACTCTCGGAAGAGGGAATCTTCGTCGACCGCTGGATGGCGTTCACAATTCTTTTCAACAGTTTCGTCTCTCGCTCTCTCACTCTCTCGCCTTTCGACCCGTCCGCTCTCCCCTTCCGCGATTATTTATTTTTGTTCTTGCGAATATTTTAAATGCACACTATATGTCATGATTGTACGTTTTTTTTTTTTCTCGGGAGGGTTAAACATAAACGTGACGTGAGCGAGATGGGAGGAAGAGGATGCGGAGAGGAGATGCGCCGAACCTTTGAAATTTAACAATAAGGGAAATTTCTTCCTTTCCACCGAGTGTCGCGACGGATACGCGAGACGAAGCATGTCCGTTCTCGCGTACGTATGGATGCGCTCATTGTGCGTGACTTGCAAAACGGATTCGCATCTCGAGACGAAAGAACATAATTCTCAGGAAATTTGGCAAACACGAAGAATTGACAACGAAAAAAGAAAAAAAAATGTAATAAGAATAAAAAAGAAAAAAAAAATTTATTCTTCAATCGACGCACGAAGATTCCCCGAGCGGAGATCACGCGCGGACACGTTTCCCTTGTTCGTATGCATATACAAATATAAATAATATATACGTATATATACATATACAGATTCTACCTAATGCATTATTATACAGCGTGCGTAAAGTTGCCTACACTTCACAACATTCAATAAGAAACGTCTTCGTTTCACTTTCTTTTCGCGGAGATAGATAATAATAATAATAATAATCATTTCTCGAAACAAGAAAACGTGAGCTCTGCGCTCGTAAGTGTACATTTATCCACATTCAATTATTATTATTGTTGTTATTATTATTTTTAAAAAATCATAAAATTTTCCTCTTTCACGGTCCTCTCTGCCTTTTTCCACGCTAAAAAGAATATATTTTCTATGTTTAAGGGCCTAGGTGTTTTTTGTGTACGTGAAAAGTTTATGGACAGCGAGAGTCGAGTTTTCTTTTTCGTCGCGTAAGTCTCGTGACACGTTGTGATTGGTGCGTTCATACAATGAAAGCAAAAAAAAATACAATTCGAAATAAAAAATAGACGTCTATCATAAAGAATAAAATTTCGTTAAAAATCAAGAGTTCAGTACGAAATACTTTCTCAGCCAATTATTTGCTTCTCGTATCTCGATGGCGAGGATAAATTTTTTGTAACTAGCACGATTCGATGATGTAAGTCAATTGTTATTTTTTTTGGTTTTCTCTCTCACTCCCTTTCGTTCTTTTTTTTTTTAATTCTTCGTCTAGTATGTCTCACTTTCAGGGCAGAAAAGTCACAATTCCCCTCCTTTAAACCCCCCACCCTTTAGCACTTATTTATTATTATTATTACTATTATCATTATTATTACGTGTATACAATATTAATCCTATAAATCATTCATTGAACATCAGTAAAGATTGATCCGTCGATTTCGGACGATGCTAAATGTCTATATTCAAATATTATTATCACAACAAATATCTCTCTACGAATTCGAGAAAGAATTATTTCTTTTTTTTTTTTTCATTTTTTTTTCTTCATTTATCGTCTTTGATTCGAACAATAAATATGTTTTTTTTTGTTTAATTCGACCAGCCACTCTTTACGCAAATACTTTGAATTACTATTCTAGATGATTTTCATTAACCTGTATCGTGAATATCGCGTTTTTCGTGTATGAGTTGCTTTTCGGTTTTTCACACTTTTTTTTTTACAAACACACTCACACAGAAAGGGCACGCGACGCGGTCACACTTCGTTCTCCCGCAGTCATGTTGTAACTTATTTCACCCGACGCCGGAGAACGCGAACACATAACTCACCGGTCACGAAAAAAAAGAAGAAAAAAAAAATGTACAACCGTCAGATCGAAGATTTATAAATGCCAAGCACGAGGAACCCATATCTCACTATATCGGTCAAGAGAGAAATTTACAAATCCGATATATATCGAAAATAAAGTATTTTTTGTGTATTTCTTTTAAATCCATTCTTTCAGCTTTAAAATAATGTGGAACGAAAGGTGAACCGTTTCACTCACAGTACGAGCGGGTGTCGCCTCTTCATCTTTTCGTAGCTTCCGCGTTTATTTTCCCTCTTCTCATTTGTAATCGATTAAGAAAGCACACACAGTTTTGCGTTAATTAAGAGGTAAATCCCGAAGAAACGGTTCTCGAGATGCACAGAGACTTTCGGCGCCGATTCGTCAATAATAGAGTGAAAAGCAAAACGGAAAACCGAGGGGAGTTTTCGCGGAGCTGTCGCGAGAAGGGAAACGACGAGGCTGGGCGTGACAGATTGGCTGGTTCTCGCTCGGGTCGGATCATTTTTTTTTTCGCAACGTCGTTAATGCTGCCTCTCATCCCTATCGCTCTCTGTCTCTATCTCTCTTCCTCTACGAAGACCCAACGAACAAATAATAAACAAAGAGATACAACCCTGAGGCCTCCTCGGAACTTTCCTGGCCGCAAAAATTCATTTCACTTTACGTTTGTCTATTTTATCCTAAAAGTGTACATTCCCTTATCGCAGTAATAATATTCGAGGTCTATGATTATCATTAGTTCAATACAACATCCGTTTTATCAAATTTTCATCTCCTTACAACGTCTAGATATATTTATTCTCATTTTTACCATTTTTTCCTTCATCTCTATTAGAAAGCTTAGTGTTTTTTTGTGTATGTGTCTGTCGGACGCCTCTCACGACTCGAAGGTTATTGCTTGTCCTGTATCTTCGCGGTCTTTCCGTTTCTTCCCTCGCTCTAAGTAAATTTAATTTTTTTTGTTCAGAGACTTCAAATCTTAAAAGATTCCCGATTTCGGAAATTCTCGTTAAAAAAAAGGAGTGTATACATAAAAAACGAAAAAAAAAAGCTTTTTAAATTTTTGACGTTTTATACGAATAAATTGGAAAAAAGGCGAACACAGGCACCCAGGCACGCACAGACACACTCCCAGAATCCACGCTCGAATCCGGAAAGCCCAGCCCGACGCGCGATCATTACAATGTACAATAATAAATGTTAGTTCGCCACCTCGCCTCGTCGTTTGGTTTTCAGTCCATCAGGTACCTTCGACGTTGGGAAAACTAGTTTATTCGACGGGACCGTTCAAGATCCGTCCATAGCACATACGAGTTTGTCCGTAATATATTTATCTTATTTTTCGCTTCTTCTTTTTTTTTGTTTTTCCTCATCTCTGCTTTGAGTTCGCTCGGTTCGACTTTTTTGTTCTTAAAAACACGGTGTCTCGCGATTCGACGAACGAAGAGCGTGTTTATTATCGGTTTTGCCGTATCAGCGGTCTCTTTCCTCCCTTCGTTCTCATTTTATCATTTTTTTTTCGCTCGTTTCTTTCCTTTACTTACTTATTTATTTAGTTTTCTTTCATCTTAATTCTTTTTTTGTTTTAATCGTATCACAAGAAGGCATAACACGCATTTAAGAGCGGGCCCAGTACTTAATGCCACCACGACTTGACTCGAATTAAAATGTGATATTTTTTGTTTCTTTTTTTTTCTCTTTTTCCTACACATGCACACTCATTTCCTCACTAGTTATATCGTCTTTGTCATCATTTTGTGTTTTTTTTTCTTTGTTATTTTCGTATTTTTCGCTTATTTCTGTAACGCCTCTAATTCGTCCGGTCTTTGCATTCATTTCTTTTTCGCATCAGCCAGAAATTTGGCCGGTCGAGAAACGCAATACATATTTCGTGATTCTTACTTTTCAATCTTCGTTCCCTAACGCCTCGCCCTCACTTCCTCCTCGAACCCACTAATGATTTTTTGTTTCCTCGATCATTAAACTCTACATTAATAATTGGTACAGAGACACACTGGACATTGGCACGACAGGTGGCATTTAGGTTTAATATAGAATAAAATTTACGTTATTGCGATAACATTTGGTATCGTTGTGTCGTTGCCCGACCAGCCTGAATCTCTTTTCTATTTCCGGCTTTCCGTCGATTCCTCACTTTCGAATTCTCCCTTTCTCCCTCACTCTCTCCAATTTCGTTTAAAAGCAATTATTTCATCATCCCCGTTAAATCACCAATCTTGTAATTTTGTCAATTCATTCCCCAGTTTGGCAGGACGGCGGGCAGCGACGTCAATGCTTAAGATTTCTTTTTTTTCCCGTTCCTTCCTTACTTCCCATTTTTTTCACATTTTCTCTATTTTCTCTGTCATCCGCTTCTTTCTTTTGTCTCATTTTGATTAGATTGGTACAGTGTAAGTTTGATACTCGCTGCAGTCTTTAAACTGTCCAATAAAATGAAAAATATATAATATATATGTATATATATTTATATATGTATATGTGTGTATGTGTGTGTGTGTACGTGTAATTGGACAACGCCCAAGTCGCGTTCGCGATTTCCCTTCCCCTGCACCCGAATTATCGTCCCGAAGAGCAGAGCGTCGTTTCTTTTTTTTTCTTTTTCTCTCCTTACCGAGGAAAATGTTTTTTTTATTATTTTCGTGTTGAACATTTTCTCACTCTTCTCTCATTCTGTTTTCTCTCTCTATTTTTTTTTCCTCGTCGCTTTGGACTTCAATCGACGATTGCCAAAGCGACATTTCGCTATCTACGTTATCTATTTAATCGTTCTCGCTTCCACCTCGTCAATCCTTAATTTACGTTAAGTAACTCGTTCATCGATGGAAAAGAAAAGAATGAAAGAAAAAAAAAGAAGATAATCACACACCGCCCGTTCCTAAACTTCTACATTAATTGACATTTCGAGAGACGATCCTCTCCACTGTTTTTATTCTCTTCTATGTTTTTTTCAGTTTTTTTCTTTTCTCTCGTGTTTTTTTTGTTTCCTCCGTTGCGGTGGAACGCTGGGCGCTCGGGGAAGGGATCGGGCGTCGCCGTGATATCGTTGAGTCGATTCGATAAGTGTAGGCGAATTAACATTTAGTTTTTTCCCTTCTATATACATATATATGTATGTATATTTATGCTTATACAGGCATATATATATTTACGAATATATATATGCGTAGGTGTGTAATAAAACGCGATAAGTTATGGATGGGTCTCTAACGAATCGGGAAGAGATTCGCGTCGATATATATCACACGTCGACGTGCTATGATGCATTATAATATTATAATAGTATGTTATTATTATTATTATTTATAGTCTCTCTCGTAGATCCGTTTTTTGAGATCGTCGAAGTCGTGCCTCATTTCTTTTTTGTTTTTTTTTTCTTGGATTTTTTTAAGTTTTTTTTTTGTATTTTTTGTATCTTTTTTTTTCGCGATGATCGTGTGTGAAGGGAGCAGGGCGTGCGGGAGAAGGGCAAGTAGCGCGCCAAAGCGCAGGATTTCTCGTCAATCGCGCACTATTCGTTTTCTTTAGTTTTAGTTGTTTTTTTTAATAATATTTGTTACTTTTCTTGTTTAATAATTTAGAAAAGAAAAAAGAAAATAAAAACGAGAAAAACAAATAAAAATAGAGAAATTGGTTTTGTCGCTGTCGCTCCGCTGCTCTCGTCACGGATTGAGTATTTTTTGTGCGAACTGACTCGTTCTCTACATCGACTCACCTCCCAGAAGGTCTCCGGGCAAATACAGGTTCAGTGAGCTCGGTGTTGTCCTCTGAGTATCGTTCGTGTCGATACCCGAGCTACTCCAGAGGGAATTGCTCGAAGGCGCTGCGCCCCAAAGCTGGCTCGAGCTTCCGCTCCACGTGTCAGGCGGCGGCGCTTTCTTCGTCGGTCTCATTCCCCAACCGCTGTTACCGCTGCCACCGGTCTGCTGCTGACCACCGCCACCGTGACTCAGGGTGTGCAATAGAGTGTTCGCCTCGTTGTCCACCGGCGATTCCGCGAAAATTGTCGTGTTCCCGAGCACACAATTGTTCAACGCGCCTTGGGCCTACATTTTATCATTTTCTCATTTAGTAGGAACGAATATTTAACCCCGATAAAAAAAAAGAATCATTTTTCTGAGAATATGTAAGGTGTAAATTTTTTTGTAGCGCAAAATGTATTGATGCATGTAACGTAGATTGCAAAATTTTTGTTCGTTTGAAATTGGAGTAAATTTTTTTACCTTAGTTGCTTCGTCCCGGGTCGAGTATTTAGTAAGTGCAATTCCATGATTGAGATAGAGACGGAAATCCAAAACGGGTCCGTGCTGCATGCAAAGTGTCTTTAGCGTCGAACCATCAATTTGGGGTGTAAGATTCTTTAGTAGTAGCCACGTGCCGGAAGTCCAGTTAGAGCCGGAGCCTTTGCTGCCGAGGCCAGGTGGTGGGCCGCGAACTCTCATCGGAACACCCCACAGCTCCGAGTAAGTTGGAGGTGCGGGATCTGTCCAAGTGTTCTTCGAACTACGATAACGTAAAAAAAATAAATAAATAAATAATTTGAACATCTACAAGTCGATGCGAAGTAAATGAATTCTGAAGAAGTATTTACCTAGCAAAAGCGCTTTGAGTAGTGGCGGGTGGATTAAAGCTCCAAGTTGAGTTGCTGAGACTTGGAATCGAGGTGTCAGGATTCACGGATTGTGGAGGCGGCGAAGTCTTGCTGCTCGATGAGAATATCGCGTCGGGGTCCTTGATTGCAGCCAAGGACAACGAACGGACGACAGATCCGGGAGTGATGCTAGGATCGTCTTCAATATTCTTCATCTAGAATAAATAACAGAATTAAAAAAAATATAATAAAACCAGAAAATCATGTTCCTTGTATACATATTTGTCTATTATAGTGTCGAGATTCTTTGATCTCGAAAAAATTACCTTCCAAGGTTTGCCAGGCTCAAATTCGGGCACGAGATCGGTGAATGCGGTACCACCAGGTTGCCAGTCTTTTCCATCCGTGGCGTCGTTGTTTCCGGCATCGGGCCAGCCACTTTCACCGAGTCGACTCGACCACGTTCCATCTCCTTGTCCCAAGAGGGGATTCATGTTCGGACTGCTGTGCGTGTGACTGAGACCCACAGGAGTTTGCGGTGGTTTGCTCGTTGTGCCGGGAGCGCGTGAAAACTCGTTAGCGGTAAGATCGCCGTCTTTGTCGAGAGAAGGCAATTTCCACTGGTTCAAACGCGACTGCTGTTGACTCTGAAAGCAATAATAAATAACGCGTTACACGAATGAACGTACAATTTCACTTTCTCTCTTTTACAAAGAAAAATGATTGAATAATCTTGAAGAAATTACCACGGGTGGTTCTTTGCTCATAGCCAGATCGCTGAAGCTATTTTGCAAAGCCGACATCGGATCGTGAACGGAGGACGTCTTGTAATAATCCGAAGATTGGGAAGGTGCCGTTTGATGATGCTGTTGCTGTTGTTGTTGCTGCTGCTGCTGCTGTTGCTGCTGTTGTTGCTTCATGTAGGTAGCTTGTTGAACGGCGATTTGATTTTGCAAATTGGCGATCTGCTGCTTAGTCTTCGTTATCTGAACGCTTATCTGGAGTACAGTCTGGCTGTTGCCCTTCAGCGAGTTTTGTACCGAGTGCTGCTGGTGCAATTGTTGTAATACTTTGATTTGTTGTAACAACTGATTGAGCAACAATAAGGTTGGCGGTGCCAAGGGTTGGTTGAGTATCTGCTGGTTGAGGTAACCTTCCTGAACAGCAAGCTGGATCTGTTGCACTAGCATCCGTAGTTGCTGGGTGCTCGGGGGATTTTGGAGTGTCCTCGATGCCTGAGAAACAGAGAATTTGAAAATTAAAAACATCACACTTTTGAGAGTGATGGAATCAGTCTTTTGTCGTTATTTTGATCTTGAACTTTTGTTTTCTTGTTGGTTTTTATCTTTATTTACTTACGTATGTGCAAAGAAGCGTCAAGCTTAGATCAGAATGGGAGGAAGAGAGAAGTTAGAGACGGAGAGAGAGGGCAAGAGACATGCAAAATTTTCGTCAAAAATGAAAACTTGAGAAAGAAATACCTTGGAAGAAAATCAACTGTCATCCCGACAAACGTAAAGTAAAGGAAGATCCGATAGATTCTGGTGACCCAAGAAAATGGGAAATGGATGCAAAAAGAAAAAGGCGTGCAAGTATGAAGACCAAAAAAATGCCATGCAACTTGATCCTGTCTGCAAATTGCGTAACTTTTGGTAAATGGAATTGCATTTCAAGCGGAGAGAAGGGAAGAGCATTTTGCGGAGAAAAAGCTTGCGAAGTGGTTGCTTAAGCCTTCGAGCGTTGTAGTAAGCGATAAAGACGAATTTTTGTGCAACACGAAATGTCGGTGGTAAGAGAACGACCGCAATGATGAGATTTTAAATTGGGTCGTCTGATCTGTGAGACATCGACAATTCGATGTTTGTCACCAACAATACGGCTCAATTTAAAATTGATTGGTAGATTCTCTCTATCATTTTTTTTCTTTGTTTTCGAAGACTTCAGGTTGGTTTTCACCTGGTTGAAAGGAGGTTGCGGAGGATTGGCACTCGGCTGCTGTTGCTGCAGTTGCACTGCGGCCTGTTGCTGCTGCTGTTGCTGGAGCTTGAGGAGACTGGCGCTGGCGACCGAGCCACTAACGTTGCCGGTAGCAGCCCCGCTGGGCACTCCGGCGCCCTGCATTACATCAGAACAACCCTTGTACCCCACACCCTTTTCTAGCAAAACTCTAAACTTAAATAATTCATCTACGTCCAAATAATTGAAAAAAACAAATCCGATCAATATAACGCAGAATTTTCCAGGAGACGTCACTTCAAAACATTTTCCCTGAATATAAAATTTTCAAATTCTCGAAATTATGAAAATCCAGATTTATTTGAATGAAAGGCTTAAATTTTGCTCCAAATATGAAATGCTTGAATTGGTTCCAATTTTTGGAGCTTTGAATTAATTTTGTAGAATATTTTAAAATTGTTATATTAATTTTGTTGAGTCCTAGAAAATGCCTCGTTATGTTTTGACGTTTGGCACTGTAAGATATTCCTTCTCCGGATCTAGCTGGCGATCAGTGCACTAATTGTAAGTATGAAAGGGGTTTCTTTTTTGGAGTAACTGTGTATTCTTGAGTCATAGGTCTTTCTGAACGTGGGATCGTTTTTTTGGCTCTATTTTTGAAACGTTGCACGCTCATGTTAGTTGGAAGGCCTTGGGGTTGATTTACTCATGTTACCTGTTTAAATACCGCCACCACGTGAACACCAGCCCAATTCTCTATGATCATGACTGATCGAAAAAATTGTATCGCGTTTATGCGAGTACGTAATTTTCTATTATATACTCGCATAAACGTGACACGAATGGTTATGATGTAGCAAGATCAGAAAACGAAACACCTTTTCGGTTCACACGCATCACTCATTTCGTTTGTTACATGAAATCCATGGGGTTAAGATTAATTTTCACTCGGGGAAAAAAATCGACACGAGAACGCAAATCGTGTACTGGGAATGAATTTATCAAAAAATCCCTCATCCATGAAAACTTGAAAACATAGCGGACGTTCTCGTTGTTGGAGAATTGTACGAGAAAAACGGAAAACCAGATAAAATGAAAAGCGATGAGAGAAATTTGCTCACCGGTGGGAAAGACATCTGTTGAGCGACGTGGTTGAATCTTGGATATGCTCCCGAAGTTGTGACCTGATTCGATGGATCGTAAGCTGACTGAGCGTCGTGACGACGCCATTGTTCCAGCGATCGAAGCTGGCTCAGCAATTCTTGAGCTTCGTCTCTATTCATTTCGCGAGATCTTAAGGCGACTTCGACATCCTCTTTCTGAAATTTTAATCAAACATTTTAATACGAATTAAAATAAGGTTTAGTCACGAAAAAATATTTTTTCACGTATTTATCATTATTTCGAATTAGATTGAGTTTATCGTAATATAAAAACTCATTTTTTACCTTGTAGCCAAGATCGCAGAGATAACGGAATTCCCGACTGTTCCAGATAATCTCTTTGGTGAGTGCAGGTTTGGCGGGATGTGCCCAGCTCGGAGTTGGCTCCATGTCGGCATCGGCCCAACTGCCAGTACCGGGACCAGTCATAGCTTTGGATTTGTGACTGCCAGGTCCTCCCCAGGCCGCCTGGTTCAATTGAGGTTCGTTCCACGTTGCTGGAGTTTTGGGTTCATCCCAAGTGGTTGCCTCGTGAGGTCCGTCGGCCCAAGATCCGTTGCGGCCGCCTGGACCGCCGGGGTGTCCCCACATAGGTCCGCCTCCGCCAGCGCCTCCTGCGCCTGCTCCGGTTCCTCCAACGTCCGGTTTCATTCCTGGCTGTCCTGGCATACGATTCTGTGGCATGCCTGGTGGGCACTGCATGCCACCTCGCGCGAGATTTGGTGTTGGAAGATCTTTCCAGTGAGAGACTTTGCTGCCTGGCATAGCTCGTTGATTCGCTGCTGGATTTCCCCACAAGCTCGTACCGTCGTCGTAATTCGGAACGTTTCGTCGTTGGGTTGGTGGAGATGGTTCTTCCCAGCCTGATGGTTTACCAGGGATCATTTCTTTCGGTGGTGGAGCCGCCCATTGATTCATGCTTGATTGATTTATCATCTTTGTTGGTGGTACTCCAGATGGATGTTGATGGCTCAGCTGATGGTGAGACGGTCCGGGCGGTTGGGCCCACATTCCGTCAGTGTTCGCTCCGTTCAGCCGTCCAGATATACCTCGTGGATCTCCTCTCATGTCAGCCATTCGAGGATCACGACCAGCCATCGGATCCATAACTCGCATGTGGTCGCGGGGATCGAGAGTCATACGGTGATCGCGGGGATCGCGCATCTCACGAGGATCGACCGAACGAAGATCCCGTGGATCGCGGGGATCTATACGCGGATCACCCCAGTTCGGACCTACGAAAAAAAATGTATTTATCATCGATGATCCATAATTCCTGTTTCCTATGATTAATTTTAAAAAATGTACTAACCAGTAGCTTGATTGGCTGCAGCTCCTGGCCACGGACCCGTGTTCGGTTGAGTCGGAGCTGGAGCTCCAGTCCACAGGTTCGAGGAATCCATTAAATCGTCGTCCTCGCCCCAAGTTCCACCAATGTTCGTCGAAGGTGTGTGACCCCAAGGTGTCTTGGCTTGTTGAGGTGGCGGAGGCTGACCGCCGTTTCGCAAATTAGCTTCCCAAAGATCAGTTCCGTTGTTCACAGGTGGTTTCCACATCGGCACGCCGTCTTTCGACAAAGCTGGTTCTGGCGATGTTGGAACGTCCCAGTTTGTATCTTGATTAACGTGCTGCTAGAAAAAAATTGAAAACAAAATCAAAATACTATTCACATTCATCGTGAAGTAGTAATTGATCCAGTGCCAAAAAAAAATGTGCTTACACATCCCCATCCGTCCTGACTGAATAGAGATTCTCTCATGGTGTTCAATTGTTCAAGCTGAGCTTTCGTCGACGGATTCGTAGCAACGGCAGTTCCGCTAGCAGGCACGGTCCCTTGAGTCGGATTGTTGACTTGGTTATTGTTGGTATTCGAGCCTGGTTGCTGCTGCGGTACGTTGTTGCTATTGTTGTTGTTTTGGGTCGTCGGATTCGGACCGGGGCCGACCGGATTGTTCGGTTTTCCTTGCGACCACTGGCCAGTGTTATTCTGATTGCCCTGAGTTGGATTTGAAGGCTGTGAAGTCGGCTGGCCGGATTGAGGATTGCCCTGCTGATTCGGGTTGTTCATTTTGTTCACGTTACCTGCAAGAGAACGAAATAACATGAATAAAATAATTATATTCAATTTTCGTTGTTTTGAATCGTTAAAATATTTATATATATATCTTAAAAATGCACTGTCACAAATGTGTAAAGACAATTAACTGTTAAATATATATAACTAAGATTTAATCAATATTATTTTAGTCTTACCGGGATTATTTTGAGTTCCTGGCGGTCCCTGGTTTTGATTCGAGTTTGGATTTCCAGTTACAGGTCTGTTAACGTTGTTTCCACCCCAGTTGTTCGGTGGTCCAGCGCTGCCGGGTGGATTTCCGGGAGTTCCACCCCATCCGGACTGATTGGCATTGTTGTTATTGTTCGGAGTAGTCGCGGGCGTTGAGCCCCAGTTGGTTCCGCCGCCGCTGTTCAGCGAGCTTTCTCCTCCGCCGCAGAGGCCGAGGATCGTCGGAATTCCCCATCGCTCTTTGTACTCTCTAACGGGATCTTTAACGAACTTCTCGATTCGTTGTTTAGTCTTCTCGAGAGATTCCTTGCCGAAGAGAATGGTGAAGAGGGCGTTCTTGAGCTCCTGACATCGCTGCTCGTTGTTCATGTAAGCAATTTTGTAATCACGAATGTAATCGCGGATTCGTGCCATGAACGAAAGTTCCTCGTCATTCTCCTCCATGACAGTTAGGTGACAGTCTTCGTTGGATGGATCCTCTGACGATTCGATCTCGTCATTCGAGTCGTTTACTTTATTCCAATCGATGTATTCGTTATCGATGATTGTTTCGTCACTGTTAGACGCTTCTGGCTCGACAATATTCCCCATTATTGTCGGAGTCTCCTCGAGGTGAGGAACGACAGAGATCGTCCAGTATTTGTCGTTTAATCGTGAAAATGTTCGATCGAACGCGCAGTCGTTTATGCATATTCTCATGATAAGGGCGAACGATCGTTTATCGTTGGGATCGCTCGCTTTAGAGTCGTGATAACTCGTGTGATT
Organism: Cremastinae sp. B BG-2022a; assembly: GCA_030522605.1. Taxonomy (NCBI): domain Eukaryota; kingdom Metazoa; phylum Arthropoda; class Insecta; order Hymenoptera; family Ichneumonidae; species Cremastinae sp. B BG-2022a. The sequence continues at coordinate 50,608 of JAPYYX010000134.1, forward strand.
CACGTCACGAGATACAGGTACATCGTTTGTTTGGGATGTGACGGTGGCTGATTGGCAATTAAGCGTCATCGTAGGCTCGCAGGTAGTCGGTTTAGGAATGTTGACGATCTTACTGACATTTTTAACGCAAATCTTCGTATTCTTCTCGTCAGTTGCGCCAAATGGAGCTTCCTCGTAATGAACAGCATCATCATCATCTTGATGGTCGTCGTCGTCATAAACATCATCTTCATCATCATCATCATTAAAAGCGTCGTCATCTCTGTCTTTGTCGTCAGATTGTTGTTGGTCGTCATGCTGTTTCTTCTCCCTCGTAATCTCCTCGTAATCAACTTTCACGCGAGACGTTTCAGACTTATCGCTAAACTTAACGCTCGGCGTAGACTTAGATACGGACTTAATGTACGCAGAGTTAGATTCAAGATCAACTTTAGTAGACACTTGATACTTGTTGTCCTTAAAACTATCGTTGAGAGGCTTGTTAGACTTATCGTTATCCTGAAATGAAAGAGCACCAACAGTAAACATTGTTGCTTCGGTACGTCTAATACCATCATTTTGAGACCCTAAAACGCTAATATTAGTAGTCATTATATAACTAGTCTTGTAGCACACAGCGACGTTAACAATGTCTTCGATAACATCTTGATTATTGTTACTAATATTCATCATCATGATCGCCTCGTTCCCGTAATCATAATTGTTGCAGTTGTCGTCGTTTGTTTTTTCGTATTTCCTCTGGTTCGCCTCTCCCTCCTCGTCGTTGACTTCGGTCAGAGCGACGACTTTACCAACGTTATTATTATCAATCGGATAATAACAACAATAATAATAACAATCGTAATCGTCGTTATTCGCGCAATTGTCATCGTAACCCTCAATCATTAACAATAATGGAACACATATGCGTTGCTTCAGCTCGATCACGGTGACGCGATCTATTACATTATTTTTAATCGTAATGCGAGACGAGGCTCGTTCTTTAGTGAGATTATCCAGGAAAGATTGCAATGTGTGGTCGGTGATTTCGTTTCTGCGAACGATAAGCGTAATGGAAGAACTGGCGTGATCCGCCCTCGAATTGTATCGCGCGAGCGACGACTTTTCCTTCTTCCTTCCTAACCCTTTGTTCCTCCTCGTTATTCTCTTTTTCTTCTTGTTCTTCGGTTCTTTATTATTCATCATCGTCTCCCGAGCTCTCGTTATTGTTCTCGGAGCTCTCTCGTCATTCGTCGCCCTCGTCTTCGTCCTCGTCGTCGTCCTTCTCCTCGTTGTATTCACGTACATTGTTTTGTACATCTCGTGTTCGTGATTGGCGCGTGATTTCGGCGATGATGAAGACGGTGACGATGAAGACGTTGACGAGAACGACTGCGCTTTGGTCGAATCGAGATCAACACCGGATCGATGATTATCGATAATTGATCTCGGAGTTAGAGGATTCTCCGAGAGAGCTTCTCTCAACGACGGCTCTGAATCGTTCTCGTCGCAATGATCAACAAGTAGATTAACCGGTATTTCGGCGGTGTCTACGCCAGCGAGGCCAAACTCGGCCAGGAGATAGTTGTCACCGTAACTGCTTGAGCTGAGCAATATCACAGACTTTGAGTTATTACAATAATAATTATTACTTACGAGACTAATATTAGCCTTAAATTTATTGTTGTTTTCGCCGTGGTCAAGGCGGGACCCTAGTAAGGAGTAATTGTCGACGTTGTTGGCGAGACGCGAGTGCCGCTGGGGGCGATCAGACTTGGGTATCCTAACTAGGCTAGGTACCCCAGCGGGGTTGCGCGCATCAGCCCTCTCTTCCTTTACAACTAAGCGTACACTTATTTTTAGTACCCTAACGCTTATATCACTAAAGCTATCCTTATTATCACTTAACGGCTTACACGTAGACTTAGACTTTACGGCGGAGCTGCCTAGCTGCTGCTGACCAAACAGCGAGCCCGGTGTTTTTTGCTTTCTGTACTTGTGATGATTATGTTCTGCATTGTTGTGGTTATTTACTTTTAGATTATTATCGTAGGTTAGAAGGTGATTTGTTGGGTTTTTTGTGGTTTCTTTTGCCACTGACTGGCAGGCCTCGCCTACACCGGCAAAGCTGAGCTCACCTGAAATTTCAACGACAACACGTTAGCCTCGCCCCTTTCTCTAGTTCTAATTCTTCTTCTTCTTCTTCTTCTTTTTTTATAAATCTCTCTCTTGTTCCATTTCTCATCGTTATCGTCATTGCGTAATGCTCCACTCTTCAACTCGTTTCAGACTATTCATCAAAAGGATTTTCAAATTATCTTATCAATGAGTATCAAACGTTCTTTTTTCCTCTATTTTTACGATCCCTATCGACGAGCTAAGGCGCCCGTGGCGCTCGTTCTTCAACATTTAGACTGTTAATTCTCTGTACCAACATTCAGTGCCGTTTTTCGCATTTGCTTTAAAAATCGCGGGAAAAGACTCACCAGATTGGCGTGGCAGGACGGTTAAGAAGTCATTGGCGGCGGTAGCTTTGGGGTGGCTGATAGGTGCTGCCATCATGCTGCTGTTTATGAATTCGATATCACAGGACCTAGCATGCTCTGGTCGTTCCCCCTCCCGCGCCCCACTCAGACTGCTTCCCTCTAATACTACTACATCCCCCTGAAAAACAAAATCCCATTTGATTAATTAATTATTTATCACTCAAGATATTGAATCAAAATGAAATCGAAAGATTTCATCCATCAGCGAATAATTGCATGTTGAAAATTTTATGATTAAAGTACAATGTTGTTGTGACTTTTTTTCTTTTTAAATAATTTAAGAATTAGCTAATTTAGATTATTATTTCGTGATGAGCATATCTTGAAGACTAAACGCTATCAGGTTACTAAAAAAACACAATGAGCATTGGAAAAAATGAAGAAGAGAACATTATTGTGTGAGCGCTTAAATGTCTTACCTTGGAATTTTGTACGAAGGCATTTGTTTCGGTAGAAATCTCATGTGAACTAGAATTGTGTGGAAACATTGGGCTCAGTTCTTCTTTGGCAGGCAATGCATAGAAACCAAGATCTGCAAATTAAAAAAAAACAAAAAAATTGAATTTACATTTTGAGAATAATTCAATCGGAATACTTTTGTCCATGTTACAGGATTCAAAAGTCTCCCTATATTTAATCCACTTATCAAAACTTAGATAAATTTGGAAAAATCTATAATCAACTCTCTATAAGCTTTCAACCGTTGGATGACAAAAAAAAGTTTGAAAGATACCGGCTGGAGACAATCTCCAAGATAAGATAATTTCGAGTAACCTCCCTATCAACGAGTACGAAAAATTTTTATTTCCGGCGATACTCGGAGCTACGAGTACATTGAGCTCGTAACAAAGTGGAGAAAGAGGTTTTGGAAAGAGACAATATTGTAAGAGTATCCGTGTGATTTTTCTCCGAGTCTCCCCTCTTCCGAATCATTCTAGACGATTATGCAACGGCAAGTACTTCCTATACATGAAAAAGATTCTATTCACGCACGAGAATCGCGCACACATAACCAAAAAGAAAGAAAGAGAGAGAGAGAGAGAAAAAAAAGACGAGTCGTAATGAATGGTCGTTTCTCGTATACTTGTCCGCTGAGACCATTTTGTTTTTTTTTCTTTTCGTGCTTTCTTCTCATACTGTAGTAAAATCGTAGTAAATCCCGAGTGTAAGCTGCGCACGTTAGAGGAGAAAAATTTCGACGTTGCTCCGACGAAAATGCGAATTCCTCGCGACGAGCGTATTTATGAAGCCTCACCGTTCCGTAAACCGCGTATACGACGGTTCGCGATCGTCGCGTCCCCTCCCCCGCGACGCGATCCTCTCGCGCTTCGTCACGCGCGTTTAGGTATTTCGAAAGGTCAGCCAACACGATTCCGAGGTGCAGAGAGAACACGCACACGGAGCGACCGAGCGCGAACGTAGCGGCGGTAGAATCGAGGGAGACGAAAAGAGAAAAAGGAAAAGAAAAATGAAACGGAATCGGGCCACTGAGATCGCACGGGCGGATTTATCGCGCAATCGAGCTCTCTCGCCCGGTAAGTCCGTCTCTCTCTTTCTCTTTCTTTGCTCGCGCTGTTTCCCGTACACAGAAACGCGCGCACTCGTTGAGACAAAAATCTCATGTGCACGGTAAAGAAAAAAGAAGAATTGGAAGATACTGAGCCGAGTCCCTAGATCAACCTTTCCCTGCGCCATTTTCCCATCATTTCGACGCGCAATAATTCAGGCACTGCGAGCGAGATGGAAAAACGAGCGAGTTTCAACGTGTCGAGGAACCGTTCACTAAATGCATTCCCGAACGCTAATTCAATATTTCAGAGCGAATACGAATTATATTCGACTATTTCGCCGTGGAAAACTTTTTCACGCACCACACCATTTTTTAACATACGTGTATTCACTTGCACGCATTCAAATAACACGTACCTAGGACGTATTAAAATAATTCCACGGTTAATCGTACGACGTACAATGGGGGACACAACACTGCTGCCGCTCGCGTCGCTCATTACGTCGTCGAACGGTGTTCGCGAGAGAGAGAAAGAGATAGAAAGAATGAGCGAGATAGAAACGGGTGGAGAGCGAGCGAGACACAAAATACGGTAGATCGTACTACAGCGCCGAATGGGTTATGGATCGGTGATTATGTATTTTTATTATTTCATTATTTTCGTACTCTTTTTCCGGTCTCTCCTCGCGGGGATTTTCATCGCAAGACCTTTTCGTGATACGAGAGCGAGACGGGGAGATATTCACAGGAGTAACGTTACATCGTTCGAAAATAAACGACGCGTTTTCGATTCTCGCCTTTTTTGTCTACATACGCACGAGCACCACACTTCCACCTCGTGAGGTGTTTTTTTTGTTTCTAGACTCAAATTATCCTGATGATTGCTTGGTAAACGTACGCAAGGGCCAGATGGAACACAAGAAAACTTACGCTTCGAGCCCACGAAGAACACGGACAGTCTGCACGGAGCTATTTCGCTAGCGCGGAATAGGCGAAGCGTACGCTCGCGCGCTAGCCTCACTGTGGTATGCTATTCTCGCGAGCGTTCCTCCTCCCCTCACCGTTAGACTGTATCGTAAGGCTTATTTCTGTCTCTCTTCCTCTCGCTCTTTTACCCCCTCGCAATCGCGAACGTCGTGGCGTAGTACGAGCGTGCATCCGAGAACGGCAGCACTGTCGCACTTGCTCCTTGACTGTGACCGAAGGGAGAGAGGGATTGGCGCATCGACAACTCGGCGATGCCACGTTCACATTTGTTCATTACTTGCTCTTTATTCGCGACGGACTTGCTCATTCTGTTTCTTTTGTTTTAAATATTATCAACATCACAGGCATGATTCTCACATTTTTTTTGCTCTTCGAAAGTTATTTTCATGGACATTTTTGTATCAATCCCGGCGTTTGATTACTCCAATTTTAGCAATCATATTTTCATTAGGAGAGTACTCTATCATGGAACTTTGAATACAGAACATATGTTTGCTCAATGAATAAAAATGAAGTCTCGTAACTCCAGACTGTTCCACGAGTTAATTTTGTATCTACTTTGAGAATTTTTTCGAATGATATTAAATTTCGATTGTCACCGGTTAATTTGATACATCGAAATCCTATATTTCGTTATCATCGGTCGGTATTATTATTATGCTGGCAATCAACTTGGAGATTTGACCCGAGGCTCCATCTTTCAGCGATCTTGGAGACCTTGTCGAGAATTCTTCCGGTTTTTTGCAAATCTCGTTAACACTGCCTGTGTGTATCCGTGTGCGTTGGGTGCGAGATCGCGGTGCCTGAGAGACTTCCCTCCGGGCGCTTCGTTCTCAACCGTATCGGGAATTATTGATCTGAGTGCGAGGGAGAGGGATGGAAATAGCGCGAGGAGACAGGGAACAGTGCTAGCTCTCGCCGTCGCGCTATGCCGACGTCGCGACGCGGCTGTTCCCTCTAGCGCTCTTCACCCCTACTACGATTCAAAGCGACCGAAGCGCCGCGCTCGGCGATTATCTCTTCCTCGAGTATGTTATTATTTTTTCGGTTTATTTTTTTTTCTATGCATTCCAACACAAATATTACATCCAATCAAAATTCTAGGCCGGTCGAAAGTACGAAAACAGTTGTAAGAAATTCGAACCGCGAGGAATAAACAAAAAAAACGGTTAGATTTATTTTTCGATTCAAAAAAGTTTCGTTCGCGTTTTTTTCCGAGAATATAAACAAACAAAGGCACAATCTCCGTTGCTCACTATCAAGTTCTCAATATGCATCTTGCGCGTTCGCGCATATTCGCATCTATTTATTAGCAATCAATTAGAGCTTCGTCCAGCTTGATCCGGGGGAGCCTAATTGGCTGTCAGGGGCACCGGGGCGTTATTGTCCGGGGTTTGTGTGCATCGCATACGGGGCTTTTCATCAGCGCCCGGAACATGTAACCTTGACCTTCTTACATCGGAAACATTGCGTTTTTTCCTCCCCTTTGCGAACGCGCAAAAACTACAAAAATGGACCAATATTTTCTGTTTTTTACTGATTTTTGAACACATTTTAACATACTGATTTTATAATACCAAAATGATGTAGACATTTTGAGCCATGAAAGATGACTGAAATGCTGAATATTTTGGAGAGAAACTTTCCGTTACTCTTTTTTAAAAAGTAAACAACGTGTGACTTTTCTTCGAAACATTTTCCCTAAAAAAAATGAACAAAGGTAGTTAAATCCATTCTTACATTTAAAAACGGATTTAAAGTTTTTTTTATCGGGAGGTTCCTTCGACGAAGAATGAAAGAAAATTGATATTATCGGAGCTCTTGTCAGTGACAACACGGTGGTTGTCGCGGAAATTACGCAACAAGGAAAAAAAGCGGAAATGGGCGCGAGTGGCTGCGTGTTACGTGTATCGTCTATCGGGTCAGTTTCTACTTTCCGCAACTATTTAACCTGCGGATAAAGCCGCGATAATAGAAATACAATGAAATTCTACTTAAAAACAAAAGAAAGTGATAATAACAAGACACTGAGAAATTGCTCTAAAATCTCTTTTCTTTTTTATAAAAAAAAGAATGCGCGCGCTCGTAAATATGTACAAATTATTTTCGCGTTAGAATCGCATACATATGCAAAAAGAATTGCGAAACGGAATGGTTCGCCGACGATGGAATAAATCTAAATGAAAAAGAATAAAAAAACGTATATCGGAGGATTCAAGTTGCTTCGCTTGCAATCCGTGCTCACACGGAGTACGTACAAAGTTCCCCAGCGGACTCGACCCGTCGGATAGACGCGCGTCTCCCGTATAACAAGCGTAGCACACGGGGGAATAAGCGAAAACACGACCGCACACAACGTCCAGTGTCACGCGATCGATAGCCACACGCATCCTCTTTCTAACTCGGATTCAATAAAGAATATAATTCCCCGCGAATTTCATTCCCCATGGTCTAAGAAAGTTAGAGAGCCGGAGGAAAATTCGATGAAGGGGAACAAAATTACATACCCAGCGTTATTTTCTGCAAACTCTTACATTTTGCAAAAATTTCTCGCTCCGGTTTTTTACATCGTCACCGAACGTGGAAATTGAAACGAGCATTGAATTTTTATCCTGAATGGAAACAAAAAGACACTCGCACGATTTTTCTGCGAGTCGTAAAAATATAAAGAGCGAGACAAACAAATATGAGCCTGGAGGTAAATAGAAAATTGAAGAATGAGAAATTAGGTGTGAACGAGATCTCGTAGTTTACCTCTCATTCGTCTCCGGTATGGTGAGCAACGTTGAGATGGTATTGAGAGTGTATTCGAGCATTTCGCATGTACATAAACAAAACTGTGGAAACGTGCGAGGAACGTAAACTTTTGTACGTACGAGCGATCGGGAGTAGTTCAAAGAATCACCGTCAGGCGGCTCTGCTCCTTAATTTCGTCTCCCCACTTTCTTTGCGCACGGTGTACGGAAAAGCTTGTTCGCGTATTACGGGCTCCGTTCGCGCAAATTTATTTATATTGCCACAAGAACGAGTCGGAGAGTGTGCGTTTATGCACAAGTTCGACTCTCGCTAGTTTCTGCGACGCGGGCTCTCGCATTTGCTCGCTTATGCACACGCGTGTACGCTTCGTCTTGGAAAAAAAAGCGTATATACGTATACCGCTGTAGCTTGGCAACAGCCAGTTGCGGGGCAAGGTCGAGCCTCCTCCCGCCTTCCCGCACCGGTTTCGTACACCGATCTTCGCCTATCTGTATATTTATTACGAAACCGGACTGTCCATTCGTATATTTGTATACTTATTCTTTTCCTTCTCTATATCTTTTTTTTTTCTGTTTATTTATACTACTTTGTAGTTGTTGCCACGTCCGTTTCGGTACGCGCTTGATACACCCGAGACACGGATACGTCAGAGGTTAGAAAAAGATTTTCGAGACGTCTCTTGAGATCTGCTCCAGCGTCTCTTCTATTCGCGAATTTTTTTACGACAATTGTTCTTTTGGTAAATGTTCAGAAAATGGTATTATGCTAAAAATTGTTGATTTTGCAATATGATATAGGGGACATCTTCCTGATCATGTTTATATATACATATAGGGCGCAGAAACCAATAGTTTTTAGTATAATACTCTTTTCTGAACATTTACCGTTCTTTTTTTTCAATTTTGTTCATGACTTTTTTGGAATTTTTTGCTTGTTTTTTTTGGTTTTTGTTTCCAGTCAATTTTTGTTCGTATCAGAGGTGGATGCAAGGGGAGGCTGCACGGAGATTTCGCGAAAGACACGAAACGAGGAGAGAGAAATAAACGCAGGCAGCGTGACCACATTCCTGAGACACTCCCACAATGCACATACACGTATTTTCTATATGCACACTTAAAATATTTTATAATGCTGAGACCTATCGAGTAATTTGTGATTTTTTTCTTTCCAGTATCTGTTGCGCGATGGAAACAAAGTGTTGTGTACGTAAAACGTACACAACCCTTGAGAGTGATTTTATAAGTTCCTAAAGAATTTTATAATCTACTTGGCTCCAGAGTCAAATTACGTCGAGTCCTAGAGACGAATATTTTCGTAAAAGCGAAATGCATTTTTTGCGATTTTCGTTGATTTCCAAAAATTTGTGCAATTCACGGAATATTTCGAAGTTAGTAAAAAAATGATCAGTTTGTATGTATTTGAATTCTTGTAAAAAAATTTGCCGTTGCAATTTTTTTTCTTTTTATGTACAATACGCTTGAATATAATGCAGACTCACTATTCTGCTGGGCGAGAGTCTTGTCCATTGCACTGTAGCGTCACCAGCGAGTCTGAACATGTTTCGCGCAATTCAACTAGACCACCAGCGCTTTGTGCTTTCACCGAGTGAGAACCTCGTACTCGCGTTGGGACCTCACAATGTACATCTCGTACGGTCTTAACGTTTCAGTCTCGTCTTTCGTCGAAAATTCAGATACACAATTCTCTTTGAAAACATAAAATCCTGATTCTCTCGTTTTTTCCAAAATCTTGAAATTTTTGATAAAATGGTAAATCTATTTCAGACTGCCTCATACGCATATGGATTAAATGTCACCTGATTTGATTAATAGGATAAAATCATAACAAACTTGCAAATTCGACTACGCCTAATATAACGGAGTTAGTAGAAGAAATTTCTTTCACTGAGAATCTTCAGTCCCAATGAGTTTACCAGAGTGAGACTGAGCTGTATTTGAAATAGAAAAGTTGGAGTCAAAGAACTGAGGTCTATGGCTCATTGTCAACACGGTTCGCGAATCAGAAAAAAATGTACATAGAAAATAGGAACAACCCGCAAATAAAATACATTGTAAAGACAGCTAATTATGCTTCATTATTATCATTATCACAGTTAAAAAATGCACAATAAGAAATTAAAAAAAAATCATTTAGACTTCTCATATGCTCACATATCAAGTTACAAGATTATGAAGTTTCGACATCGTGGATCATAGATACTCAAAACGAGTTTAACGAGCGCCGGGATAAAGCTTTAGGGTCGTGTGCACGCGTAACAATTCGCTGACCATCAACGTTCGCCCTGCACGACGAGTAACCTTTTGAATTACCCGCGCCCCTGTGCGTGTGTGTTCCGCCAGCGCGTACACACGTGCATGACGAAAGAAGCACGCAAAAACTCTCCGTTATTTATTTCTCGTTATCATTCTTACTGCGAACATAACCTCACAAGCGGCGCAATTAAAAAAAAACTTTGAAATTGGAAAGTACGTGCGAGAGCCCCACGACGTACGTAAAAATTTATCGACGCGTGAATCTCTTTCTGTTTCTCTTTCTTTCTCTCTCTCTCTCTCACGCTCACGATGGTACCGACCAATATGGCACTTTGCAGAAAAGAAGCGCTATTCTATTTTTTCGACTAGAGTCTCCTGCGCGAAACGTTTCAAAAGTAGCAACGGTAGATGTGCACGAGAGATTCTCTTTGTGAGATTAAATCACCGTAAAAGAGAATATTTGCAAAATGTAATTTGCGTGTGTTTTTCCGTCTCGACCGCCATCTACACCTTTCTCTGATTTACGCATCGAAGCACAATATATATAATAATATACGCATACGCGATACGTTGTATTTATAGAGGTATTTGTAAATATATGTATATACGCGCGTATCATTTATGTATATAGGTTATATTTATATTTTTTCATTCCCTCTGCCGAATGGCGTACAGTGATGATGCCCGATAATCCCCGATCGTTTGCGGTTTGCAGAAAACAATGAAAATTCGACTTACCTACGTCTATGCGTCGAACGGCGTTCACAGTCGAGGAAAGTCTCACTATCACACGATAAAATCCACTTTAAACACTCTCAAAAACACATTACGTACCAGCCACGGAATTTTATCGAAAATGAGCCTCCATTGCTTGGCACGGAGTTTGCAGAGGTTACCGCCTGATGGCGTCGTCACTTCGTCCCATCCTGAGGAGAGAGAGACAGCCGGAACATTCGGATGCGCGTATCTCCTTGGACAGACGGAGATAGTTCGTAAGATCGTGCGTTCGTATTTGAGAGAAAGATAGAAGAAAGACTCGCGCGTGCGCAGCGGCCATGACCTTATGCTCGTGGTCTTTCGGTGAGCGCAATTCTACATCGAACGATTTAGAAAAATTGAATTTTTGAGTTTCTTATATTTTATATACCATACGAAAAGTAACAGAGTATCATCTATTTTTTTCTATCATGCCATTTAAAAACACTCGAATAGTTGCGCTTTCAGAGGTTTTTCAATAAGATTTTTACATGTAAATCGAAATAGTTCGTAAATTGATGTTGGAGATTAGTACCCAAATGTGTCGATGATGACGCCAGTTTCCAAGCTCGATTCTACTTTGAAAATAAAAAAACAATTCATTCGTCGTGCGCGCTGATTACGAAATCGTGTCGTTATTTCTTTGTTGCATATAGTACAGAAATTCCTTTTTCTAATAAGTTACTTTGTTTAAATCATTCGATATGGTATGAGCAGGCGCTCGCCAACGCGAATCGTTATAACCCCTTAGATATGAAAAAGAAAATTAATTTTACATAAAATATTTGAAGAAAGAACATACAACTGGTGCATCTCATGGACAATAGCATGAACGATGCATTCGAGTAAGTTTTACTCACCGGCACTGCAAGTACTCCCCGTGATTACGCAAGCGCAAAATTTTTCTCAGAACATGCGAATGCTCATCAGTACGCCTCGCCGGTTTTATAAAAAACAAAACAAAACGCGTATCAGCGTTCGTACCACCGTCACCGCGTTCGTCGTTCACACTCCCCCACCACGACCCACGACACTAACTTATCAATTACCTCTACCAATCACATGAGAGCTGATGCGTAGTTAATATTCTTTAATGTTGATTCTGGTTCATTCTGTTTGCTATTTACACGATTCCGTTTCGAGAAAAGAACTTTCGAAACGATGCATCTCATACTCAGGCCTTTTCTTCTGTCATATCTTCGTCACTAAATTTATGCTAGTCATATATGAAATATACATTTTGTAATACATTATGCGACGTTTCCCTCGTCTTCAGTTTTCTCACGCGCTTGTCTATTCACTAATAATGATTCACTCTCTGGAGGGTTTACACCCAATGATGGTTTCATCGGTTTCATCTTTACTAATGGAATATCTTTTTCTTCAACAACTGCGATTACTGGCTCCGTTGGGCATTTGCTCAGCTGAGATTCTATTATATGGGGCAAAAAAATGGATATCAAAGTCTCATCTATGTAATTAAATGAAGGAAATTTGTAATATTTTCATTTACCTAGAACATCAATCAGTGAAGCTTCATCATCTATCATGCTCACATTTTTTATGTTCTTTCCTAATTTTAGAATGGTAGACTTTACGTGAGGACTTGCATTGATGAAAAATAATTTTTGTTCCTTTTCATCCATACTTCTAACAATCCTCTCAATTCCCTGAAAAGATCAATCAAATGTAATTTTTAAGTTTTTAATTAAATCAAAGAGGGCGATTTCAATTACTTTGATCGCTGTGTAGTCAATTCCCACAAGTTTGTCAAGGTCTATGATCAACGGAATTTTTTCATTTTCACAATCATGAAGGAACTGAGTTATTTTTGAACCAAGATAATCAATTGCTGGATAGAACAAGCCGACCTCTGGCTTCACCAATAAATATTTGTCTCCTAGTATGGTCTAATGGAAAAAAAATATATTAACAAAAAGATCAAAGAGTAAATATTTTCATAAATAAATAACTTTATACCTTTTGGTGTAAAATTTGAATCTTTGGTCTTGCTGATAAATACAAGAGGTAGAACGCGTTCAAAACAGTACCAATGAAAAGACCAACTTCAACATCAAAAACTAGGCACGCTAAGAATGTACTAATAGCTGCTAGGGCATCATATTCTGAAAAAAAAATTATTTTATAATTTCAGTCTTTTAAACATAATTGATCAGTGCAATTAAAATCACTAACTGGATCCTTTCCATAGAAACGTGAATATGTTAATATCAACAAGAAATATCACAGCGCAAATTAGAACTGCTGCGAGAGTTGCTTTTGGTATAAAACCAAAGTACGGAGTAAGAAAACTCAATGCCAAGAGTGCCAAGGTACCTAGAAATATCTTGATGTAAATTTCACAAAGATGCAATTTATTCACATGTACATTTTTTAATAATATTTTGTTTTCCTTATTTACCAGAATAGAAACCAGCAAATGGAGTTTGAATTCCACTGGCATTGCTGACTGCGCTGCGAGTAAATGCACCGCACGTTGGCATGGAGGAAAAAAAACTTCCCGCAAGATTACAGAAGCCAAGAGTCAACATTTCTTGACTGGCTTCAACTGGACCATCGTGTACTAAAATATATTCAAAAATTCAAGAAAAATGGTCTTCATCGAATAAGAAAAGAAGCAAAAACGTACCAAAAGCTTTAGCGATCGCAACGTTCGTGAGAACTCCGACAAGCGGGACCATTATCATGCCGAAGCCGAGATGACGACACATATGGATGAAGTCGTAAGTATGATTTCCGACTTGGGAGGAGAATTGTGGTAATGAGAAACTCGGCAAACCCGACACGACTTTTCCTGAGGTAAGAAACGGAGTCACACCGACTTCATTCTGCAAGTTGAAAGCGACCAAAGATGCTCCAAAAACGACAAGTGCGTTTCTACTGATTGACAAAATCCACAGGGTTTTTTTTAATACGCGTATCAACGACTCGTTGCCAGAATTCCCTCCTAATCGCGAACAATCCAAATCTTTGAGTTTCTGAAATTTTCCATTCATGAACTTCTTCTCAATCTCTTCTTCTTTTCAGCATTTTCCTCGGGAAATCCTTACTCGAAATAATAATAAAAGAACCATGCAGACGAAGCCCAGAACGGTGTCGGCCATTCTCATATTTCCAATGTTTTGGAAAAACTTCATCATCGTGTCAACGACGTTTCCGGATTTATAACGAAGGCCAAAGAGTCCCTTCAACTGTGAGACTATTATAATAATGGACGTTGCCGATGTGAAGCCCGATGCAACAGGCATTGATATAAAATCGACGAGGAAGCCAAGATTCAAGAGACCCATGAAAAATTGTACTATCCCAGCTATGAAGGTAAGAAGAATTACGAAATCTACTGGCATATCTCTCGTGTAAGAGACTGTAACCAGTGCCATCAGGGACGTGGTTCCAATCGATACTTCTTTTATCGTGCCAAAAAATACGTAAATAAAGCCACCGATAAACGATGAATAAAGTCCGTACTAGAATAAATACAAAGTTGATTAGTCAATCAAGGACGTAATTATAAATAAAAGTATTTAAAACATTTTTAGATCACCTGCGCAGTCAAACCTGCGAGAGAGGCGTAAGCGATGCTCTGGGGTATCATCGTCAATCCCAGAGTGATTCCAGCAATGAAATCTGACACGGCGTAAAATTTTGAATATTCTGGTAACCATCGGACAATGGGTACGTACTTTCTGAGGAATTTTTTCGAGCTCTTCCTCTTCGTATTCTCTTCATTTCCCAAAGCCTTTTCCGCAACTACTTTTTTCTTCTCACATCCTTCGCTCTCGATTACGATCGTCGACACTTTTCACAATAATTATAATAATTGCTTAGCATATTAAACTCTTTCAATAAGAATTTGATAAAGTTATAAAAGTTTCAAGAATGAACTTTCATTCTTTGTAATCTCGTTACTTACTCTTGTCTTTTTTGCGGTTGCGGGATTTTTTAAATGCTAGAAATTACGTGAAGCTCGGTGTACCAGCAGAATTAAAAAGAGGTCTCTTGAAAAAATATTTCAATCAACTTGATCCACAAGTCTAATTTCAGAGTGATAAGGGACGTGATCATAAAAACTCATCACGCTGAGGTCGTTCACTTTTGCTTGTGTACAGGAAAAAAATCGCGATGCTCGTTTCGACAAGCCTGGAAGAAATCGATGCACTACCAACACTATCCAAGTACGCTCACCGAAAAAGATATTCTCTCGATTAGTCTCAACAATTCCATGATATTTGTGAAATATGAAACAACATCGAAATGTGTATAGTCTCGAACGATCTCGTTTACATATTGAGATAAGATTTTACGATGTGGAAAGAAAAAAACGAGAAATCGCAGAGGAAGATTCAACGATAAAGACCCTGAATATCAGTGTCAGAGTAATTAGATTTTCAAAAAATGTCCCACTATGAAGAAACACTACAAATCTTTATCGAAAAACGTCTCGAAATTTCCAATTTATGTTGCCCTCTTCTCACGCATTTTACTTGTGAACGAAAATAATGAGTCTATTTCCTTTAATGCATAGTTGTTGTCGTGTTTATAATTTGATCATAAAAAATAGTTGAGGCATAATCTAGATAAGAATAATAATAAATAACAGAGTCAAGATAAGAAGACTTAATACGAGTTTACGTGATCGTTTTATTATTGCGAAAGGTGCTACTGTTTTGCAGAATAAATAAGAAAATACTATCGCTAAAAAAATTCTGTATTCTCACAGAGGTTTAACAATTAACGGTTCAATAGAATTTTTTTATAAGAAAAAAAATTTAATATAAATTTTGTAACAAATTTAAATATACTCTCAGAAGCTATTAGAAATTAATATTACGAAGGAAAATTAGTTTTGCCCTATAGCAAAAGTTGTTTTTTTAAAAAAACGTGTTATCTCGAACCTATTTTATTATTTTCAACGAAGCTTCTAAAAAAGTGTTTAAATAAATGTAAATTTGTAATTTTTATAAAATTTCTCAACGTTTCGTAGTGACCATTCTTCTCGCAATATACAGAATTAATTTTCGAGCTTGACAAGGCGAAAACATTTTGCGCCCGGTCCATGAAGGATTAATTCGATTTCAAGTTTGAAGGAAAATATCGTGAAAAAAGGTGTTATAAAAATTGTTAAATTTAGCGTAATTTTTTGTTGATCTGGTCGATGAGCTCGTCAATTCTGGGCGATGCACCGCGGAACTTGTTTGGCTCGGGTCCGATCATTTGTACGAGCTGAGGCACCTCTTGCCCACTTATCTGGGTGAATCTGGCCAGGGCCTTCATGCACGCGTACAGTTGCTCCTCGGGTGGATTTCCGTTGAAATATTGGAGTAGAGCCATCGTCAATTCAACGGCGACGTCGTCGAATACCTAGATAAAAAAATCGACGATTTCATTAATTTTTTGTTTATTATTCAAGCACTCGAACAAATATTTATCGTCTCTTTATAAACAGGTCTCATCCTTGTTCTCGACGACTCATCGAATTATACGCAGATTTATATCCTCCCATAATTCGACTAGACAATGAAGTGTCTCAATCAATCTTCCATTTTCTCGCATTTTTTTTGTTTTAAGATAAATACTTTGGACAGGTACCTTAGAAATGCTGCCTTTCGGTAAAAGCTGCCGGAGCTTTTTGCTTTTGTTCATTTTCTGAAAAAAATCGTTCAAAATATCCCAAGTACAAAAGAATCCGTTCGTGATTTAAATTCGTGTATCGCTTCTTTTGTGACACGAAAAAACCATCGAGGATCCTGCAACTGGTACCGGAATTTCGTATAAAAATTCAATTTATCGACGCAATCGGAATAAAAGAATTCAATCCCCGATGGTTCCTCGCGAAGCGGAAAACCTCGAAAGCCATACACACATCGAGCCTTTGTGAAATTTAGATGCAAACTGTCGTCGCGTTCTATACAATTAACATGAAAAAAAATTGTTTCACGAATAAGATATTAATCTCCAAATTTCTGTACAATAGTTCCTTTTTTTTATAGTGGAAGGCAGCACTTCTGTTAGGATGAAGCTAAGAGATTAACGTGGAGCTCCGTCTGGAAATAACGCGAACAATGATGAGCAATTAACGGATAGAGAGGACATTTTTTAAAACAAATTTTTAGATTTAGTTTAAACATCGACAGCGGATCGAGACCGAGAGTGTTACGTTAAATGAGAAGAGTAATGACAACGATGCGAAGGTTGAGACCGAAGCTTTTTCAGGGGATACAGACCACAGTTTTTACCTCCTTGCAGGCGAGGTTGTGAATTATCGCTACGCCTCGCGACGAAAGCTCCGCCGAGTCTGAGAGCAAAGAATGTACGGCTACTTTGGTCGTTACCCTGATGTTGCTGATATTCTGGTTATTATGTTGCCATTCTGAGATGTACAGTAGCCACTCGGAACTGCTGAGATTTTCGAACATATTTGCCATCTGTGAACGAAAAATATTTTATCTTAATTTCATCTGAAAACTAATTATGATAATGTTGATTAAAATGTTTTTTTCTTCAATCTTACAAATTGTGCCAGAGGCAATTGTTCCTCACTCGGATGACGATCGATGTCGTATGCGAAATTCATGAGCGTGTGCTCACGCCTGTCCTGATGAAGCAGCAGAATAACGTCGTCCTTCAATGCAGCGACTCCTAAAATGTTGAGAAGTCGGATCTTCGCTTCGCTCTCCAAAGATTTGTCGTACAATACTCGCCCTGTAAATTACCAATTTTTTGATTTTTTGACTGATATATTTCATAATAATTGAACATTGTTCTTTTTTTTAAGTTTCATTCACTCTTGGGCTTACCAATGAAATTGAGGAAGTTATCCCCGAGAGCCCAGGAGCCTTCATTTTCCAAAACGTACTGTCTCAGCTCGTCAAGATTCGTGATCTCAGTCTCATTGAGTTTTCCATCGAGGAGACGCGAGAGCGTTTCGAACTCGTTTGCGAGATCAACGACAGTTTTGAATACTATTGGAGGATCGCGTTGACGCTTCTTCTCCTCCATTTCAATTTTTTCTTCCTCCTCCATCTGGAGGACCCTATCGGAAGGCAACATCTCAGCTCCCAGCTGGCCGTTGCTCGGCTGCATTTCGCTCATCGTTCCTTCCTCCGCCATGTCCGAACAACAATTATTCACCTCTGTACTGTTACTTCCGCTTCCGCTGTCACGATTGCTCCTGTCTTTCTTCTCCTTCTTCTTTTTCTTCTTTTTGCGTTCTTTTTTCGCTAATTTCTCGTTGCGAACGTTTCTCCTCTCTTCCAACGCTATGGAATTTAATCTGGCTTCCTCGATTTCTGTGTTCAACAGCTGATACTCCGGAGAGGCCTCTCGCTGGATTCTAGGCTCGACGAACCTCTGACCGACCGTGAAACCCGCACTCGCCTCGCTCGTTAAACTATTTATCAGTGGTGACAATTGTTGACCGAGAGGACTACGAAATATCGAGGTAATCAAAGTTTAATACAAATTATAAATTATCGATGAAAAAAAAATATTTTGAAATTTTTAAAACTCACGTTCTCAAAATTTCTTCAGGTAAATCGAGAATGTACTTTGGGATTCCCTTTCCAACGAGAAAGTTGCTCACCTCTTCAGTGAAGTTATTGCAGTTCTGTTTAAACAGATTGTACGTACCCGACCTGTCAAACGACATCACGAGACTTTTTAATAATTTTCTCACATTTTTTTCACGCGATTTTATAAAATCGTGAGGACAAATTAGCACCGAAGACGAATTTAAATTTAAATTTACTCACGCAAATTTCGAAGATCCAAGTCCGTTTATATACTCGAGAAATATCGAATAAGGGAGAAAAGTTTCACCAAGTTTTTCGACCCTGAGGGGCTCACCGAGCACAGTACCACCCTGAAAAAGAGATAAAAAAAACAGGAATGAATTTTCACAAACTTATGGACGAGTGTCAACCGAGAGAATATTCGTGCGCGTTTTTTTCCGTCTCGGATCTCATGAAACGCAAAATGAGAGAATCACAGATTTCACACTCGTCAGTTTAAATGTATCGTGTCCGTGTACACGCCGGACCTATCTAATTTCGGAAGAGCTCTCGTAATATATTCAAGGAGTGCGGAAATAAACTGTTTCCTCGATTCGTGACTGCTACGCGCAGAGCTTCTCGCATAGAAATATGAAAAAAAAAACTTTTTCAAGTATTTATATTTTATGAACAAATTATTCAAATTTTTACCAGTAATATTTTATTCCTTCACTGCACTTCACTATTTTTTATCACCTTTCATTGTAGCGAAAAAAGTCACGATACTCGAAAAACAAATTAATTCGATATTGTTAAAAATTGAAGATATATCGGTTGTCAGGATCGAATATTAAAATCAATGACGTTTTGCGATTCAGAAATAAACTTCGCAACAGGTCGACAAAAATGGACAATACGACTAAAACGCTTTGTGCGTGTGTTTTTTTTTCTTTCAGGAAATCCTCCGAGGATTTGAATCGTGCACGCGGTATATTGGAACGGGGAAGGAATACGAGACTTACCGGGCAGCTTTCGGCCCGCGAAGAGAGTCCCGGACAGGAAAATACACGGAGAGAGTGAGAAACAGAGAGGAAGAAAGAGAGAAAAAGAGTGAGAAAGAAAGAGGACTCCCCCGTCGTTCCGTGAGAGCGGAGGCACACACCGCGTTTATTTTTAGTATTCTTCGGACCAAATTTAGTGCATGAGTTCGGTGCAAAGCTAGAGAGCCAAAGCTTCTCGCATCTCCTCGAGAGAGAGTATCGTATGGCCTCGACGTCGATGAAGTATTGTCATTCTCCCTTTTCCTCTATTATTCTTTACAAAACTTCCTCGGATTTTTTCAGTTTGATCAATTTCCCTCATGCGTCATTTTTTTCATCCCTTACACTTTCTTCACTTTTCTTCTTCTTTTGCACTCTTTATTCTTCTCGAAAACAATTCTCTCACTTTCTCAATCAGGTATTTTATTTAGGTAAAATTTACTTTATTAATTTTTTCACTAAATTAGTTTTACACAGGCATAATTAGTTTCTTACCGGCCTTATGCTCTGGATTCCACTCGGTCCGAAAAAATATTCGCGTCCATAAGCCACTATAGCCGTATGCCAAATACCGTCTAACGATCGTCCTGGAATATACAAAGAAATATATAATTAAAATCTAGATGAAACAAAAAAAGTCTTTTGAGAAAAAATTATGTGATGGACAGATTTGCTTCCGGAGATTTTCGTCCGAATTTTCATTTCGACCCAGTTCCGAAATAGCGGAGACTTGACGAGACATTCGTAACTGGCTATGAATCTTCAAAGCTTTCACTCTCCTCGAAATATGCAATTTTCACGTGAGATATTCGTGTTACATTTATTATTTTTATTTATAAAATGCTCACGTGTACCTTGGACAGGAAATTAATTTTCTATTTTTTCTTTTTACTTTTTTGTTTAATATTTAATAGTATGTTTGTTTATTTTTAGTTGAGCGTTCACGTGGATTTCGGACCACCAATGTACGACATGGACGGGAAATTAATTTTCGCCAATGTTCCGTCCCAGATGCGTGTCAGTAGGAAGAGAAAGAGGAAGCGCGTTGCACGTAAGGTTCACGAACCCGTCTCAGCTAGCGTCTCGGTCATCTAGAGATTATTTTTGGTTTTCATTTTACTTCCCTCCCTCATCGTTGCACTGCCTCTTTCTCCCGAGAAAAGTTTATTTATATAAATTCGTGACGTGATTCCGAGTCCGAAAGTTCACGACAACGTTTCACAAAATTGGTACGAATTATCATCAGGAATTTTTATTTACCCAACGTTCAGACGATCTCACTAACGCAAGTGATAGATTTCGAAAATGGTCAAGTGCGCAACGGGAAAATTCCAAAATAAAATTTACACGTGTCTAGCGTTGCGCAAGACTCTTGCTTACTTTTCTATGCATCGCTGAGATTTATCCGAATTTACGGTAATTCTCGTTTTTTTGTTCTAAACGCTTCTCTCCACAATTTCGCATTGCCCTGCCAGCGGGATTATTAATAATTCGTCACTGTTTATTTTGAGAATTCACGTGTTCGCCGATTCTAATTTTAAAATACATATAGGTTAATTACAAATTACGAAACAAAAAAAGTAGTAAATATTTTTTTCTTTGTCGAAAAAATTCAATGGGTTAACAGAACTCGAGATAATTTTTGCAATAATGTTTAAAAAATTTGTAAAACCTTGATTATTACGAGTTAAACTTTTTGGACAAAAGAATACGAAAATAACTACGATATTTGGCGTGTGACTTGTCTTCTTTAATTTCTTATTTTGTTACCTATGACTAAGTGACTTTTGGCACTGTTCAAAGTGTTTATAACTCGATTGCCGTTTCATGCGTAAGAAATTTATTTTTCCGTCTCTCTCTCCTGCGTTCTTTCGATCGAATTCTGAAAAAAAACGATCTCGCCGACAAACAAAAAACATTCGCAAAGTATAAAAATACACGGGAGCTTGCTTTTCTTTCAAGTCTATCATCGTGCACTGGAAAATACTCCAAATGTTTTTCTTTACCTATGAGAATTCGTGACATAGTCGCAGCCATTCCATTACTGAGATCGTAGACGTACAATTCCACTTTTGTTCCCATCTCGTCAGTGTCGTCCATCCTTCCAGTCTGTAAAATGAAAACCAAAAATGTCTTACATGAAAATGAAAAATTTTTCGTAGATAAAAATTTATCGAGGAAGAAAGTATTCGACAAAAATCGCTTCCTCGTGGTTTCTACACACCGGAGCGCCCTCTGGTTGAAAATTCGAGTAAATATTTATGAAATACAAATAAAAAAAATAACTTCGGGACAGATTTCTGGAATATCAAGCGTTTTCGAGGAGACCGAATCCTAAAATTAATCCGGGAACCGCCGTGGAAGTCTGCCAGATAGTTTGCCCGGTAAACGAATCTCGCACGCACTCTATCCGCGCTCGTAGAAAATAGTACAAAACTCGATGAAAAAGGAAACAAAAGAAATCGGCCTATCTCCGTATTATATATTTTCGGCTGCGAATTCGAATACTCACTCGTCTCCCGCGAGCCTCGAACGCGATGTATCTCATCATTTTTATAAAAAAAAAATGCGTACGGTATTTATCACCCACTGTTCAACGATTAAACAAATTTTTCTCGATTTTAGCGATTTCCTACATCCGCTTGGACCTCAAAAAATCTCGAAACATTCCTGGGCTGGACAACGCTAAAAATATAAATTTTCAAAATTGAAGACGATCGTGCAGCGCGCACGATTCGCTTCGGTGTATCGAGAAGCTAAACCGAGTCCAAACAGACGATTCGATCGATGTATTAGAAGATAAGCAGACGAACAAATGCGCCTATGAGCCGGAAATGCGCTCGTCACGGGCCGCATTCAAACTTCACTTTTTTTCTTCCACGTCGGTCATGATTGATTCGATCGAAGGGAGCGACATTATCGACTCCGCTCGATTACGTCAAACAATTTATGCGCACCTGGAAAAAGGTGCAAAGTCAATGGTCAGCAATCGTGAAGATGATCGCAATCTATGATTTTTCTAACATTCGTGATTGTCACTCTCAGTTATAAAAAATGGAGTCGAACGAGCATACCTCACGACTGTCATTTATTAACGCTACACTTATCAATCGATCAACAGGTGAATATCGCAAAACGTTCACAGGTAAATAACAAATATTTATCCACGGTCAAGTGAGAAATTTATTGAGGATAAGCGAGACACTGTTTGAGGTGAAAATATTCGTACCTACGAATAACGCGAACGCGGGAAGAATGGAGAGAGAAGTTTTGTTGGGAGCGAGATAGATTTTGTTCTTTCGGTTCCCGTTGTCTCGGCGCTTCTCTATGTCTCTATACACACTGCCTGACGAAAATGCAGCTACGAGTATATAATCGTCGCCGCGAGTGCTTTGGCTCGCTGGCGAATGTAATCATCATCGTTGGAAGAGAACGACGAGGGAACAAGAAGAGGGCGGTAGGCGTTTTTCCCCGTCTCTCTTGGCAAATAGTGTGTAAAAAACGCGTTTGCGTGTGTACTCTTGAACGAGAAACGACCCCAAGGAGTATACACGACGAGAAGTACACGAAACTCTGAAATACGTCGAATTACGAAAGATCATGAATTTCAAACAATTTCTATTATCTTGACATTTATGTACGTTTTCGTACACGTGAAAATGGAGCAATGAATGTTGAAATTGCAGTCAGTGACAGTCACGTGACGAGTTCAATTTAGCAAAACGAGGAAATTACAATTAAAAATTCATAAATTCAAAATTCCATTGCATCAAACCGGTATCCGACTGCCCAGCGATCAAAAATAGATCGAGCGGAGGTTAAGAAAGTTTTTTTTTTCTCGAGCTAATTTTTTTTCTATTAAAAAAAAACGGACTACGTTCGTAACGAATGTATTTGTTCAGATACCCAAAAATAAAGGAATGACAAAGCAAAATGCTTCCCTCCACGATTACCCTATAAAGTATGTAATTTCGCGTCAGATGGCGCTGCTCTCGTTTTAATTTTCCGGAGCATCCCCCGCGACGATTCGGAGCGATTCGAATATCAAAGAATTACGAAAGTATACACGTGATAGCGAAAATTTTTCTTCGATAGGGAATCGATGCGTGCGTTTTTTCGACATTCGAAAACAATGTAAGTACGATTGCGCAAATTTCAACGAGGAGTACAAATTGATTGTATATCGTACGCGGAGCGAGACAGATAGACTCGTCAGCGTGAAATCCACAGCCAAAAGTCAGTGCGCGTTGTTCGCTCTCGAGCTGTACCTGTCTCTCACTCGCGAGCTCTCTGTGTCCAAACATAAAATACTCACACACAGGTGAACGTGAAACAAGAGAACAAAAACAGCAGGGGGAGAAAATCGCGACAATAACGATTCGCGGATGTTACGCAAAGTTTGGAGAGCAAAGTTTTGTTGTTACACGAACAGATCGATAATCCCTCGTTTTTTCATCAAATTTCGACGGATTGCGAGCATCCAGAGCGTTTTTTCGAACACGAACGAGGTTAGGGACAGCCAGGTAGAAGTTGACTCGACAGTTTTAAACGCTCGTTGTACGTATACGCGAACACAGAGCCAGGAACGCGCGTGTGTGTTCGACATCCCAACGGATCTGGGGACATTTAGCGGAATAAAATGAAAACGGGAGAGTAGAAGATTGAGGGACATTTTTTTTACCAGAACTAAGGTTGGTACATCCAGAGCTACGGATACACAAGCGGGACGGACAGACGTAAAGTAAAACAGCTGATGCTTCGAGGCCACCGGCGAAATGTCAAAACCGAGGCAAATTGTAAGTAAATCTCAAAATAATACCTCAACGATCCGATACTCCCGTCTCGATCCAATTATCCTACAGCATGAAATATCACTGAATTAAGAATTTCGACGCCAAGCCAAGCTCGTGTGAGGTTACGGGAGATTTCATAGTAACGTCTCGAAATGTTTACGCGTGTATACATTGCATTTGTTATATAGACACGCGTCCACATTTCTCGTGCGTAACTATGGTTGCTGTAGTAACGTTTTTTTTCCTCACCGCCAGAACAATCGACTAGCCAACAAATTATTCTCCCTTTCCCGTCACTAGAATTTCATTTACAAAAATTTTTATCAATCTATAAAAAGCTAATCTCTGCTCCGTTTTATTTCGACGCTTTTTTTTAGACGCTACGCGTTCAGTCGCCGGAGGGAACAAAGAGAATCGACGTGAGCCCCAATGACACAACATGTTCACTTTTTGAGAAGGTGCATTTTTTTTGTTACCCTTTGTCAGATTTTTGTATCCTGGAAGCGTTTGCAATTATTTTTTTATGTCTTTGCAGATTTATGATACCTTCGAATTGAACAGTTTTGGCTTTGGTCTTTTTAAACAACGAAACCACAAAGATGAGATTATTTCTTCGCGAAGCAAAAGTGTAGCCAATGCTGGTTTGTCGCATGGTGATATGCTCTACCTGGTGCCTGTCAACGGCACAATATTGTGGGACAAACCATCCACGAGCGGAGTCTCAAAAAATGCACTCTCTAGTCAGTAAATAATTAAGTAGTAAAAAACAATTACAATTAACTATCATAAAAAATAAATAATAGTATTGAATAATCTATTTTTAAAATAATTTTTATATTTTCTATTGTTATGTATATTCAATTATTTAATTAGCATTACAGATCTTTTATGATTAAACTCAGATAATCTTTTTCTTACAATATTTACATAATATTGAATTGCAGAAGATTCAACGCCGATGGACGTAACGCCTAGCACTAGTCGTACAAATATGACGGCTTGTTCATCAGGAAGTGCCCGCGCAACCGCGAACGTCGATGAGGACGAGGTTGATCAGCAACTATGGAAATTGGATGGAAAAATTCAACGAAAACGAGACGAAAAACTGTAAGTGTTTCAAATGATAGTTTATTGAATTGTATCTCCAACAATTTGTTAAATAATTTGTTTTTATGTTTTTTACAATAAAGGTGCAGGCATGGTGCTAATGGTTGCTGCGTGCATTGCTCACCACTTGAGCCTTTTGATGAGGCTTATCTCAAAGAGCAGAATATAAAGCATTTGTCTTTTCATTCTTATCTCAGAAAACTCACTGCCGGCGTAGATAGGTACGATTTTCAACGTAGTCAACACCATCTGATCCTAATTTTATTTTTTTCACGTTGGTTCCTTTTTCTAATGATTTTTCTCATTTCAACAGAGGAAAGTTCCTACAGCTCGAGGATATAAGTTGTCGTATAAAACGTGGCTGCAAAGATCATCCTCCGTGGCCGCGCGGTATTTGCAGTAAATGTCAGCCGAACGCGATTACGCTCAATCGTCAGCCTTATCGTCACGTTGACAATGTCGTTTTCGAAAATGCAAATCTCGTCGAGAGATTCCTGAATTATTGGCGCATAACCGGACACCAGCGTGTTGGTTTCCTTTATGGTAGATACGAGATACATTCGGACGTTCCTCTAGGTATACGAGCCGTTGTCGCTGCGATCTATGAACCACCGCAGGTATGGGTCAAACGCAAAATTATAAGATTGACATTCTCTTCAAAAATGGACCTAAATATGTAAAAAACAATTCCAGGAAAGTACAAAAAATTCTATTGTTCTCCTGCCTGATGAACGCGAAACTGTAGTCGACGAAGTTGCGCGGATGCTTAATTTGCAACGAGTTGGTTGGATATTCACTGACCTCATCGCGGATGATATGAAACGCGGGACTGTGAGTATCCTGGAAATATTTAATAAATAATAATTATATAAATAAAATTTATAATTAATTTTTTCTTGTATTCGCTGTAGGTCAAACACGTCAGAAACATCGAAAGTCATTTTCTCTCGGCCCAGGAGTGCATAATGGCTGG
Organism: Cremastinae sp. B BG-2022a; assembly: GCA_030522605.1. Taxonomy (NCBI): domain Eukaryota; kingdom Metazoa; phylum Arthropoda; class Insecta; order Hymenoptera; family Ichneumonidae; species Cremastinae sp. B BG-2022a. Next base: position 76,840 of record JAPYYX010000134.1, read on the forward strand.
ACATTTCCAAAATCAGCACCCCAATCCGTGTCGTTTCTCGGCAAGCGGTTCGTTCGGCTCCAAATTGGTGACGGTATGCGTCACAGGAGACGAAAAAAATCAGGTACACATGGAGGGTTATCAGGTATCGAATCAATGTATGGCGCTGGTACGCGATGGATGTCTTGTACCTACGAAAGACGCACCAGAGCTCGGATACGTTATCGAATCGACAGACAAGCAGTACGTACCGGATGTCTACTACAAGGTGAGTCCTTCAAAGTACAATTTTTTCACTTCTAATATCAGTTGGTATTTTCCAAAACATTATTCCTACGATTCAAGGGGATAGGCATATTCAATAAAAAGAACTCGTGAATTAACTGAAGAACATTTTTATAAATCATAGACATCAAGATTCGAGTACATTTTGGGTACTCTCTTTGCCTGAACTTTGGCCATTCTTTTTTAAAAACTGAATCGTTCACAACGAGATCAGTTCTCGCGAATAAAAAAAAAATAAAACGAAAAACCCTTTTCGTAGGCCATGAAACTCGCATATCGTTTTTCGTCCCTTCGCTTTCTCATAATCGGACTTGATAACACGTTCGCATAAAATGATAATAAAGTGAAAAACAGAAACAAAAACAGTGACAGTCGGAACGAAAATTCGTAATTTTTCTCTCAAAACGAATAACATTGGATTTTGTTTTTCGCTTGTATATTATTTGTTTTTCAATAGCACATCTTGCTGTGGTTAACTACGTTTTTCACTCACATTCATTCGTTAATATTATAAGAGGACGCGGGTTTCGACGATTCGTCCAGGTCGTTCTACGATCTACGTGTTTTTTTATTCTTTGTTTTTGTTTCGGCACGTTCATAAAAATATATCTATGTACAGGTTTTGTCGTTTCGTTTTTCTCCTATGTGTATATTTCGTGCTCTATTCCCACTCGTCTCAACAATAGAGGTTTTTTTTTCCACAAATCTGAGATTTTTTGTCCTTTATCATCGAATCAAAAATATACATACATCATCTCCTTTTTTCCAAACACGTACGAAAAAAAAGTATTTCCATATCTCCAACTTGAACAGCGATTAAATATTCATTTCGATCACAACATCCACGTCAAAATTTAAACTTTGTTTCACAATCCACCCAATCAACAATTATTAAAATCACTCTTCAAGTTTCAACGCCGTGTGAAAAGTCTCTCGTGTCAATGAAAAATTCGGGATTAAAATAAAAAGTAAAAATATGCATTCGTACTATAATGTCAGATACCTCGTTTCTACCCTCGTGTATGTGTCTCGTGTGAGAATTTTGTCTGTATCACGCTCTTATTTTTAAGTCGCGAGTATGCTCGTGTATAATAATTTACGCGTTCATATATATATATACTCTGCAATATATATATACAGATCTGAATACAACGATAGCCGTCAACAAAAAATAACAACGCGTTCGACGGGTTGTTATTTTACTGTTCTTTTTGTTACCTTTTCGAGCGAGAGCTTCACACGCAATTTTTGGAGCACACAACGCTTTTGCACAATCGTATTTTTTGATATACAGCGTTTAGGAATGATTCGTTAAATACTTAATATTCTAAACGCCCGTCGAGAAATCCTTATTTATCGATCAAGGATTTTGACATGGTCACGACAGGAATTTTCTTAGTCCTCGCAATTCTTTTTCGCTCGTCAACATAAAGTACTACCGTTTCACGATTTCGTATATATTTTTCATCTTTTTTTTTGCTTTTTTTGAGGCCTTCGGTTCTATCTTTTATCTCGCCTCGAAGTTCGCACATTGAGATCTAGTATAATTAAATAATGAACATCTTTTTTTTTTAAACAACGATTCGCACGATTCGGGACTTGAACTTTACAAACACGAGGAGCAGGAAAAAAACGAGATACGAGATCGCACCGCGCGAGAGAAAGAATAAAAAAACTAAAAAAAATTAAATCACCATTTTGGTACGAACCTTTTGGACAGCTCGCAAAAGTTTCATTATTTCCCTTCTCTCGGCTTTATCAGCTACTTATTATATAAACATCGAACGTATGATTTTTTTGAACCGTAATCTTGTTTTGTTAACGCTGTTCTTTCGAGCTGAGTTCGAAGTATCAAACAATAAACGCGCGACGTGGTTTCTCCTTGTATTTCTTTTTTTTCTTTCGGCTCGAGTGGACGCGGTCCCATTTCTCGTGCGAGAACGAAAATCAAATGCAATAAACAAGCATACACACATACGCGCGCGCAGATACCCGGCTAAAAATATATACATTTATTTATGTTTGTATGCACGTATATAATAATATATAATTCTCTGGGCGTGTGTTTTTAACGTTAAATCGAGCTTCCATTTCTCGTTTTTCTGTTTTTTTTGCACTAATCAAAAGACAACGACATACGTTGGCGAAGCCATTCGTTTAACGACGTCGATTAAGCTGCCGCTTCTTGTCTTTTTGGAGGTACACAGATTTTCTCTTTAAAATAGATATCGAACGATGCCTGTCGATAGCTTATGATAATGGAAAATAAAAACAAGATTTCAAACTGCGATGGACTCGCTTTAAAGGGAATAAAAACAAAATGATTATCTTGGCGGCATCGTTTTCGTTTTACGTCTATATTCGTGTAATTTAATATATATTTTTTTATTCGCAATATCCTAACATTCGTATCGATTAACGATCGATTTCTCTTTTTTTTTTAGTTCGAGGTACGTATCTTTTGTCATTCGGAAAATCCTGTATCTTTTTTTTTCACGACATAAAAGATCTCGGTGGATATTTTTCCGATTTTCGATACATATAGCAAAATACGGATTTCTAGATATCTCATCTATTTTCGTTTTCGTTTCTCTTTTTTTTTCATTATATCAATATTTCATTTTCATTAATCCGTTCGCCATTTAAAAATAGATTCAACATCTCGTTAGACTCTATAATTATCAGTAATTAAGTTTCTCTTTTTTAAACTTTTTTGTTTCCTCAAATTCGACATTTGCACCGTTTCGAGAGTTGCTCCGATCAAAGCTCTCTACTTTTATCTCCTTCTTTTTCATCGTCAAATATTTCCCTTAACTATCGTTTCGTACTTTTATCTCGATGTCCGTTCTCACAGATTGCTCGAAACGCAATCGGTGTCGTCTAATAAAAATTCGGACAAACTATCGCTTTGCGATTATTACAACTTACCGCATTTAGCAATGACAATGGTTTTCGTTGGTTTACCGGTTTGGTCACCGTAGGTCGAGATTTTTTCAACGAGCTCGATGCCTTCTACCACGTGACCGAATATACCGGTAAATACCCTCATCTCCTGAAGTATTATACGAAATTGGGATCCGACCATGCCCAAATTGTCGTGACGCTTTTGTGTGCGACGCATGCCGACCGCACCGCGAACTGCCGGAAATTTCGTGTCATCCGGCATGAAATAGCCATCCTCGTAGATGCTCCGACCACCACGACCGTTGTTCAACTCGAAATCTCCCGTGATTACGGATTCGCCGTTCCAGCACTGGAAAATCGTACATCCCTTGTATCCAAATCCAATTTCCCCGGTAGCGAGGACGCTGAAATTTTTCGACATTTTCGGCGCCACGTCCGGTCGGACCTCGATAACGATGCGTCCGAAAGGTGTGGAGTTTACTTCGATATTGAAGTAGTACATAGGACATGGATTTCCCGGTCCACGGAGACTGGACGTTATGCTGTTCGGAGTGAGCTGTGTCGGCGAGTGCAAGACGACTGGTCCGACTCCATCCTGCATGAACGAATTTTGTTGTGCCGGATGGAGCATCGATCCAGTCGACGGGTTCGACTTGATTGACGGAGATCCCGGTTGTATCAGCAATTGTTGCTGCACCTGTTGCTGCGAATTTTGGATCGACTGTGGAGGTCCTTGATGAAGATGCAATGTCGACGGTGCTAGCATGTTACCGTGGTACTCGATCGATCCGTTTTGCATGTGCTGTTGCTTGCTGACCACGTGCCTCGAGTAAAGTTGCGACATGCAATAATTCGCCAGAAACAATATTGGATTCTGTGAAGCTTGCAGATGATTCGGGGGTCTTCCGTTTCCCGACGTCGCTATATTCTCTCCCGAGTGTATGCTCGCGAGCGCCTGTTTCAGCAAGCCAAAATCAAATACAACCCCGGAATTCCCAATCAAATCGTCCAACTGGCACTGCAGCATCATTTCCTGATGTTTAGCCTGCAACCTCTGTTTGTCGATCGCCAGTTGACCATGAAGACTCCAAATTTCACCAGGACTCTCGATTAGTTGTAGACTAGCTTTCGCCTTACCCAGTGTCTCTCTAGCGTCCGAAATCTCGGGGAAGTGCGTCCAACCGTTTTGTAAATCCGTTTCCACGTGCGTTTTCAGTGTGACACAAGCCTCGAGAATTTTTATCAGAAATTCGCGTTGCTGCATCGCTAGTCTCTGTATTTCTGACGACAGCTTACCCATCGACACTAATTCGTGCTGAATCTGAATTAAGGATTCAAAAAAATGCCTGTAAGAAAAATTTTCGGGAAAAAACTAAATTATCAGAGATTTAGATACTCACATCAGATATGAGTTGTTCTTTGGCATCTGTTTGAGACTTTATTTGGTGACCAGGATGATCCGAAGATGATGCACAGGCTCGACACAGTACGGTGCAGCATGTACAACACCAGAGTATATATGGCATACCGTGCGTGTGGCAATTCTCGCTCTGAAAAACAAAAGTGTATGTACTTTTTAAAATGTACATACATTTTATTTTTCTGCATAGAAAATTTGAATACATTTTGAGTAGTTTTTTTTTCTAATGAGGCTTTCAATTGAATTTGACCTTGAGGATTGTAATCTAATTACAAGCAAAAGCTTTTTTGTAAGGCTTCTAATGTATATGTATGGGTAACTTCCAGTGATGACAGTATCCAAACAGTCATTAAATTTTTGTTTACAATGGCAATTCAGATCTTGTACCTTTCTCTCTTTGTCAACTTGCTTCGAGTTCCCATTGTTAGTTATTTTGAGCTGACAAAAATTGTTCACTAGAGCCAGGAGCGGCAAGTTTGTCGGCAGGGAGTCTGGTCCTTGATCACCCAAGTCTGTTGCCTTCCAACAATGCGTGCAGAGAAACTCTCGACCTTTCAATAAATTGTTCTCTATGCAGCGCAGACAAAAATAGTGCTTGCAGCTCAAGTACTTCGGACACTGGTCAGCATCGTTGTACTTTTGCTTGCAATAGCCGCACAGCGTTAGCTCCTCCAGATCCGACAGTACGCTCGGATCCAGCATCTGCAAGAATCACAGTATCCAAATCACATGCAATATTTTTTACTAATTGCATTATGCAAAAATTAAAATGCACATTAATTTTTCAATAAAAAATTTGGCATTCGTATTCTCTATCAATGAGTGGATTCTCTAAAAAAATTGAATCAATTGGTGTTCGAAATGATAAGAATAATATTTGCGAAAATGTAAACATTATGGGAAAAAATGAACATTGTTCACATTAACGAGAGACGCGCGTGCGCACGAAAGCCCGCCAAGACCGGTTACCGGGTCGAGATGACAAGAAAAAAGTTGGAAGAGCTCGTCACGAAATTAACGAAGAAAAAAGATCACTATCAAACAATTGAGAAGATTCAGCGGAGAATGAAAAAGTCACCTTGCAACGATTCCTTTCTCTCCTCAACGTGTTCTTTCGTTTTTTTTTTCTCTCTCGCGGTGACCACTCTGTGACAAAAAAAATAACCCCACCGCAAATCGCGAAACAGATAAAACTTGTCCCACTTTCTCTCGTAACTTCGATTACCGTCGCGCCTTGGATTTATTTCTAAAAAAGCAAAGTCGATGTTTGGTTAATTGGCATCGATGGGTACCGCGCGAATTCCGCGGGAACGTGCAATCGGGAGCGAAGATATTCTCCCGCGCATACATCGCACACACGAGACTGAAGCGAAAAGTGTACAAACCTCGAAAAAACGAATACACACTTTTTCCCTCTTTCTCGCTCTTCCGTAATATATACTCTTTCATTTCCGTCCAACCTTATCTCACACCTGATTTCGCCACGAGCATTTCGTCAAGACTATGTATCGCGTGCATGAACACCGAGCGATTTATTTCAATGATAAAAATTTAACGAAAGTTTTTCGACGTTTAGAGATATGAACGAGGCCTGTGTCCCTGACGTTCTTTCGATACTTCGATTTCCTAGAAAATTGTACAACGAAAAAAAAAATACGTCGACGTTCGAGCGACACCGTCCTGTTTGATGAATGATCAATCTTGTACGGAACCCGTTCGTAATGACACGGCGAACGCGATACGTCGAAACGCTTGAGACAAATGCACGTTGCGCATAGAAAAATGTTTACGAAGCGGCTAAATCCTCACGGGATTATTCGCCTGCTGGTCACTATTTTTTCGTTGCCCCTCCTCTACCAATTGAATTATTATCGTAACACAAGACACACCGCGAGTCCCCGGTGATTCCCGAATATCGATGTCCTGCGTTTATTTGTCCCCTCTCTGTGTTTATTATTTATTTCGCAAGGGTTAAATCGTCAAAGGATATTGGACTCGGCGAACTGCAGCGTCCGGCATACGCCGGTAACGCGGCGTCACTCGTTTGATCTCTACTACTACTCATATCTTCCTTCGTCAACGACGTCGACGTCGTCGACGTAGTTACTTTCGACGATGTATATACGTGAATACTATTGGGAATATACGTGCATGGGATCGCGTCGTTTGATTTGCAATCTCAGTACCATCTTAGGTCCTCGCTTTCGATAATCGTTCCTTCTCTCCCGGTTCACCAGATCCCGCCAACTGTTTGCCACATCATGGATGTGATTCGCTCGAATCCTGTACAACTACACTACACTAGCATGGCGACCAGGCGGCCGAACGATCGCGAAACACATGCACTCGGCGTTAAAGATCACACGGAGCGCGCGCAGTGGCGCGCTCTTTCTCCTTCTCTCTTCCTCCTGATATCAACGCTGTTGATCCTCCGAGACTTCTATTCCGCACTTTTCTCTCTCGGAGCTCGTTCCGAGACCTACTCCCTTTCCCAGGGACGCCTATTCCTACGCCCGCTCGCGCTTATTCCCTCTTTACCTCCTCTCTCTCTCTCTCTTCTCTTCCTATCTCTCTCTCCCTGTGACGCAAACCGCCATTTTATGAGTTATCACAACTCCGGTGCGCCGATAATGCACCATTCACCTCCCTGCCACATTGAATCCGAGCCCGCGCGCAATTCCCTCTCAAGTGCGCGCGCACTCCTTCCTCAGCCCGCCAAACGTACGATTGCTTCCGATATTTTATTCTATTTCTAAAGAAGATGGATAGCAGAAGTTATCATTTTTTGCAAGTGATTTATTTTTCAATGATTCGATTATTTTTTATTCCAGGAAAAGGATTCCTACGGGAACGAGGTATCCAGACTAGCCAGACCCTTGCCAGTGGAGTACTTACTCGTGGATGTTCCAGCATCCACACCACTCACGCCCCAGTTCACTTTTTACACGAGTGAAAATATAACTCCGTTCCCAGTTGAGAACAGGTGAGCAACATTTTTACAAAATTCAATTAACAAATAAAATATCACGTTATAAACTACACGTGTTTTTTACTCAGGCTCGTCGATGGACAAGTCCAAGAGTTTGGATCATTGTGCACGTACATTCAGCAATTTGCTCCCGATCAATTTTTCGAAGCTGTCTCAGATTTTCACGTACTGTTGTTTATTGCGACAATGGACATGTTACCCATGAAGGTAAAGACGTTTTCGATCTTTTTTTTAACAAGAAGTTTTTAACTAGTTTAATCAACACCTCACTTCTTCTTTTATTCATTTTCAGGATCACATGGTACCTCTGATGGAAGCGATACGGACCAACGACAGACAAAAAGCCAACGAATGGGCAGGATCGGAGCACTGGGCGACCGTTGAGCAATTGATATCAGCGACGTCCACAGCGTCTTCCTCGATATCGAATCAAGCTGGAATTTTCGGTAGCGCGTCGAACTCGTCGTCCTCTTCCACGAGTGTCGGTGGCGTTCCTCGTGTCCAAATGGATACCGGCGTTGACATGCACAATCAGTCCGCGAATCAGCCTCTCTGGACTTGCTCTTACTGCACCTTCTTGAACCGGGCCGAGCTTGGGGCTTGCGAGATGTGTAACTTGCCTAGGTACAATTAATTTTCGTCAGTAAAACATTTTTGAAGCATAAAAAACATTTTCTTTATTAATTCCTTTTTTTTCTATTTTATATTTGTAGGATGTAGTGAAAATAAGTGCGAAGGCTTGCGTGTTTCCATATGAGCCTCGTGAATATTTTGTTTTCTACCCCGTGCCCGACCACCCAACATTACGCCTCAACGGCCTTGCGTACAATGATTTTCCGGTAAATCTGTATAAGCCTGGACCACGAACACGCCACTGTACGATCATAGTGAAAAACAAGTGGAAGCAGAAAAGTAAAAAAATGCTCATCGACGATGCCTGTCATCCAAAGAGGCAGGGAGACGAAAAAACAAAAATAGTTGATCAAGTAGAGAATTTTTCATGCGTTTCTGTCTCCCTTGATGGGTAAGAGGAGAAAGAAGTTTACTAATCATGTGAAAAAAATTGCGTTTGGTTGCGTACAGTTGATAAAATCGCAAAACATACAAAAACAATTGATTTCAACTTTCTCCTGTGTGTCAAATAAGAAAAAAAATTAAAAACGATTAAAAAAATGATCTGAACTACATCACGATTTTAATGTTACAATTTTTAACAAGTGATAACTGTGATACAGGCAAAACGGAAGAGGCAAAAAAACGAGAATAAAAAAAATACTGATAACATAAGGGGACTTTTGGCTGGCGAAAGTGACTCAAAAGGAATGAAATCGAAAAAGAACATTCACTGATAATGTTAAAATGATACAAAGTGGGTGCATCAATAGTTGTGAGAACAAGAATCCAATTGCAACTATCTATGCTGTTGATGAAGAGTGGTTGCACGGCTTGAACATTTTTCTCATAGCAGAAAATGGAACAAAGTGACAAAATTCTTTTGTTAAACGGCAATTCAATAAAAATGGAAAAAGAATTTACAGGTCTTTTTTTTTAACTTGACCTTGCGGTTACATTTTTTTTTACCTCTTATTTTCAATTTGTTATATCATCATTTTAGGGCAACAGATGAATCTTCGCTTATTCTGCTGATGACAGAGTCCAGAAGGCTAGACACCATCTGTTCTTCTTTGTCCACTTTGTAAATTTTTTTGATCTTGGCTTCGTCAGTGAATTCGCTTATCCTCAAAATTGGTATCTTGTCGCCATCAATTTGCTCAAGTATTTTTTTCTCCAGACCTTCTCTTTCGTTCTCTTCGTGAATGAAGACCACGACGATGTTTTTGTCATCATCGTGAATACCAAATGTCAACAATGAACTTGTTATTTTTGCTGATGTTGACATGGAGAACAATATTTCAGTGAAAATTGACTTCGTGGTTAATTTGGAACGATGCGACCTGAGAACAGCTTTGTTTGCGGCTACGACAACGTGAAAGGGATCAATTACGAGCGAAGCTTTTATTATACAACATGATAATCCACCGGACATTAATTTTTCACGTAATTCTTTCGTATTTCGAACATCCTTGTACAGATACAGGCTGACCCATTTGCCTGTCGACTTGTCTAGCGGCAATGTAAAATAATCCATTACATGTGCAATAGGTTCACTTTTGAATATTGTTTTTGTGTTGTCATTAACTTTTAGAATTATTTGTTTAGTTTTCTCTGTTTTTCTCGACGATTTTACCGGTTTTGTGAGGTTATGTTTTTTAAGTTTTTACAACATTGAAAATTCATAGATAGCGCTGCTGATCAATTCTGAGAACAGTCGGTAAAACTTTTTGGAAGAAATCTGCCTTATCGAAGCTTCACACTGTGCGAGATCATATCTAACCTCAATCAATGCGAGACGAGTTTGCGTGAATACTCCATTTGACAGTTTTCCTGTTCAGCGATGAAAACGTTGAATATTAGTGCTCCATGAACGTAATAATACGAAATAATTTTTTGATCAACCTTTGCTTAACGCAGAGGCTAAATATTAGCAAGATAATTCACTAACACGATGAATTCACAAAACGGTGAAGTCAGTGTTTACGGTCTGGTAACCGAATTGTGCAAACGGTTTATCAACAAGCACAAATCAACGGACCATCCTTATTTACCTCAGAAAAATGATTCCAGTCATTTGAGGAAATTAAAGAGTAGAGCTTTTGAAATATTGTTGAAGAAATCGCCCAGTAAAATCGAGCATCAAGGTAAGGCCTCATTTTAAAAAAATCAAATTGTTTCAATAAGTTTTTAGAAACATTTTTTTTTCTTTCAGAATGTGGCAATGCGGATCCTATAGTAGAATTATTGAAATATACTTTTGTATTGAAAACGGCGCTAAGGAGGTACACCAGTGCAGAAGAGTTGGAAAATTCGTTAGACGAGTTGCACAATGGCAAGGAGAATCTTGATGAAAATATATATTCTGTTCTCCAATTTCTTAACGGATTGAAATCTTTTGAAGTTCAGGAAAAAAACACTCTGGTACATTTGTCAGTTTTCCATTAATAAGATTATCGATTACCTTTTCTACATTTTTTTAAAAATTATCTCAGGATGTATTCAACTATGGAAGGCCTAATCCTCTTTTTCCTGAGCAACCCAGGACTAGCAGGAATATACCACAGTATCAGACATATCCTATAGAGTGTTTCACAGCATCAGATCGATTTGAGACAATCCTAGGCACAGAGAGTCACTTTCATCTGCCGGATAGTGGATGGGACCGCTATGAGGGTCTCTCATTTGGAAATCAGTTTAAATCAGCGACGACAATCGGTATTGAAACTCTAAGGTAAGAGGTAACATTGAAAAAAAAAACATCTTGGTTTTTTTTTCGAAAAATGTTTTTTTGTCTTTAAGATTTTTTTCTCAACGATTGTAAATTTTAGCTCAAAAAGCGAACGGACGATAGGATCGATGATCTCAACTCCGAGATATACAGTGAGACTCGTTTCAACTCGGGAATTTTCAATGTCTTCATCTTTCATCCCTCAAATCATGGATGACAATGAGAAAGGATCACACTATGGATCAAGCTCTCTGGAGGTTTCTCCAGAGCCTGAACCACCTTGGTTGTGCGTGAGAACTTCGCACAAGAATTCCGAAACATGTTCCGAAGTTTCCGACGTACAATCGACTAATGTTATTTACAACAATGAACTGCAACTAGTAAAAACGTCGCCGCTCGAAATATGGGATTACATCGACGTGGATTTTGCGGATTCGAGTGAGCATCGCACTTGGGAGACTCTGGGACGTTGCGAGGCTCCAAAAGAGGTTCCTTTCATAACGGAAACCAAAGAAGCCATTTTGCATCTTGAGAGAATAAGGCAAGGAGGATTTCTGTTCTTGTTACCCCTTAACGTTGTCACATCGATGTTCGCAATTAGAGAAATTCCTACAGAACAATTAATAGGAGACATCAAGTTGCTTTTGCTTGGCGTTGAATCGAGCACATTCGTCTGGAACGACGATATCGGATTCAGTCTCGCGAAAAATACAACAGTAGCGGGTTTGAGTGCCGAAGCGGTAAAAAATGCCTGCGACGAAATTGTACATTGGGGTGGATGTTACAAATCGCTGTGCACGTTGATAAAGCCTGTTCCGCAGACTGGCAAATTGCAACAAGAGGGTCTTATATTTCGTGCAATGTGCAGCAGCGTCAAGGAGCTCTTGCTCTATTATCAAGCTGTGATACTGCGAATAACGGTCGACAACGGAGAGGCTTCGGGTCTGCTGAGATTGCTGATGAACGTCAGGCCCGTTGGATCTTTAATAGCGGAAGTCGCCAGACTTTGTTGCTGCGACCGCAGCAACTCCAAAGCCCTGGGAGAAGGCCTCGGAATTTTGTCTCACGTCTACAATCAAGTGACAAAAGTCACTAAGCCCACCGTGGCGCTCGTCTTCTACTCAATACTTAAGTCCTGCTGCGAGGTTTATTTTCGTCTCTTGCAGAAATGGCTGTTCGAAGGCGTTTGCGACGACAAGTACGGGGAGTTCATGATCAAGATATCTCCGCAATACGCTCGTGAGAAGGGACACAGTTTTTGGACGAAAGCCTTCGCGATAAACAAGAGATCGGTGCCAGGCTTTATCAGTGACCTCGCGGAGTCTATTCTGCAGTGCGGAAAGACCGTGAGGCTTCTCAAAATCTGCGATCCGAAGAATCGATTGATTTCGATGTTTGAAAATTCCCATCCGACCGTGCGTGTCTGCCTCTCGGTTGGAATGGTCCGGGAGCAGGAACTGATGTGTCGTGAATTTATGAGCAGAGGCGAAAATATTCTTGGTCCTAATGTCTCGTTTCTCATCGCGTGCGAGGAGGAAAGACGCACGGAGAGAGAACGGGCAGAGCTCGTGATGAGCGCTCAGCGTGACACGCTCTTGAGAATAAAACGCCAGCGTCAAGAGACGAAGATGGAAGAAGCACGCAACAAACGCGTTTTCCTCGCGGAGTTGAAGGATCAAGCGGAGCAAGTCGCGAGCAGGAAGGAACGTGAAAAAGAGGAAGAACTCCTGAAGGACAAAAAATTATTGGAGGACTTGAACGCAGCGGCTGAGATTGAGAAAAACGCCCTGATCGCTGATAAGAAAAATACCATTGAATATTACAACGAACTGGCTGCGGAGGCTGAGAGACGAAAAGTTCATGCCGATTGGCGATCGAGACGAATGAAATTGTTCGAGGAACGGATTGAATTTCTAGGAAAAGTCAAACGGGAAATTGAAGAGATAGTGCAGACTAGTCCAGAAGTTGTTGAAAATGAAATAGTAAATGAAATCCAAGAAGAGACAACTTCAAAAGAATCCAACGTCGTTACTGAAGACGTGAACAAAAATTCAACAACATCCACCGACTTGAAAGTAGAAAAATCTCCAAGAGCAGCTACTGAGATTCTTGACAATGTTTCCAAAGATCTCGAAGAAGTCACAAAAGTACCCGTAGAGATTGGTCCGAAAAAATCACCCCGACCCTGCGTTTTGGATGTCAAAAAATTGACCGAAGACATTCCAACGAATTTGAACGTGTATCGCGAAACTTTGAGCTTCGACGAGAAATTACGAAACGCGTCAGAGCGTCCGAAGGATCTGCCGCTCGTTGACTCAACCAAAATGACAGACTTGCAGAGAAACAAGTTGAAAGTTTTGGAGGAGGAGTACGGAATGACACCGAACAATAACGAATTTAACATAATAGTAATGGATGCTGAAGGTAACAAGAATACAATAAGCATCGACGCGTCAACGATAAACAATGAGAATCAAAGAAAAACTCGTGAAATGGAAAAATGTAGAAACCGTAACAGAAATACGATGCATCGAACAGATCCGTGGACGGTGGAAGTGACGCAGACCGAGGAAGAAAACGATAACAACAATCCACCGAGAGCCGTCGAGATGACGGAGGCACAGAAAAACCGGAAGCGGAATATGTCTCACACGTATCGCGACTCGAACCGAGAACAAAGAAACTGTCAAGTAAATTTTGCAAACGCAACGGAACTTCAGAAGAATCGAGCCAGGGTGATGGGTCACGACGAAGCGAATTATCGGAATTACGAGGAAAATGACTTTGGAGCTCAGGATCTGTCGACACCCGCGAGTCAGGGTCCCGAGTATGCTAATGGAGTCACGCCGATGTCATGCACGACCGATACTTTTCCAATGTCCACGAGCGAGGGTTCGATGCATCCGAACAACTGTGATGATTTTTATTCCGTTGAAGCGAAGAGCACGTCCATTCTCAACGCTGATACACCCTCAACGGATTCTGCCTTCGTTGACCACAGCGAGGCGACGATGGCAAATAATTTTGCTACCCAATTCAACTCTTATTCCAAATTTTTTGGACTCGAGGCAGCTGCTACACCGGTCTTCGAGTCGTCACTCACGGTCGATGATGTCGAAATGATCGACAACACCTCGTTGCAGGTTTATCTTCAAAAATCAGTCGCGACTCCCCTTCGAGTGCAAAGTCGTCTGGCGAACGCTGCAATCATAAAATATCTTATTTATGACTGTAAAATGTTGTCGCACTTGCGGAGTCTCAGAAGCTTTTTCTTCCTTCTCAATGGCGAGTTCGCGAAGAGCTTGACGAATTCTCTCTACACGAGGCTGTACGAGATTTCCGAACCGATCGAGCTGTTCAAAACGTCGACGCTGACAAATTTTTTGGAACAGGCGCTGAACAGTTCGTTATCCAGTAGTTACGAGAATTCAGAACGCATCAGCCTCTCCGCGATCGACGTACCAGCGCAGTTGCAAGTATCCAATCCAGAATTCCTAAATTGCATCTGCCTGCATTACAAGATCTCGTGGCCTCTGAACATCATAATCGACGACAGAATAATGCAGCAGTACAGCAAGGTGTTTAAATTTCTATTGATGGTCGGTCGTGTGCTGTACGTCTTGCAAGAAGATTTCCATATCTTGAAAGTCAACAGAAAAGCGACGATAACGTCACAATATCACAAGCTCCAGTTGTATCGTCACTCAATGATGCAATTTATAACGGCACTACACAATTATTTAACTTGCAGCGTGCTGCACGAAAGTTGGAACGAATTTGAGAAGGAGCTCGGCCAAGCGACGACCATCGACGATATTTACTTGACCCACGTCAACTACGTAAAGAAAATACTCTCCCGGTGCATGCTCACGTCCAGGAGCGAAAAAATGCGGACGTTCCTCTCTAATATATTCAAAATTATCTTGAAATTTCACAATCGAGTCCGCTCGCAGAATTGGTCGTCGGGCTCGCAGGTTTACAGTCAAGCCAATTTTGACAGATTGGAAAATATGTACAAGACGTTCTGCGATGCCCGAGCATATCTCGCTCACGTTGCCAATAAATTGGCGAGCAGCGGCTACCAGCCGCATCTGACGCACCTCCTTAACGCGCTTAATATCAATCCGCTTTATGACTTGACAAGTATCAAAAGTTCCAAAAAGGCGTAATTACTTGAAAAAATTTGTTCTTCGTCTCTCCTTTGCGACTTGAATAACAAGCGCAACAACGTTGATTTTTTTCCATTGCAAGAAATCTAATAAACGTTGCTTTATGAATCTCATGTATAGGTATTATTAGCATAGCTATAAAATTATTTAAAGTATGCTCTGTCGCATCGATCGTGTTATCTTCATTAATAAAGTTATTATATTAATGTTTTTTATCACTGTGTACAGTATTTACATCATGCTTTTATCATAAACTTTACCTCTTTTATCATAAACTGAACACAAAAAATATTTTTAATAAGAAGTTTGGGCTGTGACGGCAGCTATGAACTACGCTATTACGTTGAAGCTTATGTCGTACTGTTGGTCGAGACCGATGTAGCAATCGGACATGAGGTAAAACGTTACCGTAACTCGTCCTGAAAAAATATATGTTTTAATCAATTGTCTTCGTAGTTTGATGTAAGATATATATAATTCTTTATACCTGGATAAGAAGGTGCTGTAAACTCCAATTGGTTGGTTTTTGCTTGATTATTAATACCCGCAGATCTCTTGAGTGCCCATAACTCGCGTTGATCTATTTCTCCCAAAATCAGAAACCATCCCTCATCTTTGCCACGCAGGAACTTTGGACAGTGAGCTCTTAGATCGTTCGAACGATTTTTACGTTGCAATTGGATCAGAAGGGTATAACTTTCGTTAGCTCGAATATCTATGCAGTCGTCCTTCTGTGATAAAATATTTATCGGTATCTTTTCGCCAGCTTCATCCGACGTGCACATCAGAGATAATTCGACCATCAGCATTGGCATTGACTTCAGTACTTGCTGAATCTGAAAAAAATTGTACCAAAAAGCAAGTTAATAGAAACGTGGTAAAATAAAAGCAAAACGAATGAAGATATGGAAATTCACTGTCGTGAGAAATTAGTAAAAAGCATTTACCTCGCGCAATTCACTCGCTGAAAATTCTTTCGACAACGCATCAACCAATTTTTTAGGATTGTTGCTCATGCTTGAGCACAATGCTGGAAGACACTTTGGTATTGACGAAAACAAACAAAGATGTTCCCTCTCGATGTAGGGCAACGTAACCACTGCAGGCTCGTCGATCCAGCGTGCTTGTATAATCATTTGCAGCAATTGCATTAATCTCAATGTACTGACCAGCCAGCCACGTTCAGCGACTATGTCGATCATCGCTTGAATTATCCTTATCGATTGGTCCAAAACTGATTTCAAATCTGTGACGTAATCGGCACATGGCATGTCAAGACGAGAAAAATGAGCTTGAAGAAGTAAGTACGCTTTCGTGTTTGACGAGTCGTACGACAAACGATCGACTTGGAATCGACATCGTTTGGCTAACTCCTCGTTTATTAGATCCTCGTTGTGACGAACTGGTATCTCGTCGTACTCATGGGCATCGCACATGATCATCAAACACTGCTCTATCTTGAGATTGTCTTGCAATGAAGCATTGAACGTAGCCATCGTTAGATGAGACAAGTAATAAAACGAAGCTATTCGTCCCATCGCGAGCGGATAAATCGTTTTCTGTTCCTAAAAATTGATTGATAATTTTTAGCATTGTAATCAGAGAAAAATTTATCAATCACCATCAAAATGTTTTACCTCATCAATCTCCATGCAGTGAGATTCTGCGAGAATCTTCAATGTTTTTTCCACCAGCTCCGAAAGATATTCATTTATGTTTTCTGGTGCGAGAACTTCAAGATCGTAGTATCGTGGATTCTTCATCAATCTTCTGAAGAAGTATGTCCAGGTCAAGTAATCGAGAAACTCTTGTTTCGTTTTTATAGTACCAGCAACGATCTCGGCGTTTATGTGATCCGGGAGCACTTGTAGCAGACTCGATTCAACAGGGAACGGATCGTAGAGGAACTTTTTGTAGAAATTTTTCTTGATGTCATGAACAAGAACGACGGCCACGCCAGAAGTATCGAATTGCGGGCGACCTGCACGACCCATCATTTGCAACACGTCGGTGATTGGCATATCGACATAGCGCTTCGTTTTTCCATCGTAATATTCTGTCCCTTTGATTACAACCAAGTGAGCTGGGAAATTTACACCCCAGGCGAGAGTTGAAGTGGCTATGAGAACCTGACAAATTGATAATAAATTTAAATATCAAAGTAAAACGAAAAAAGTTGACAAAATCGATAAATTAACGTGTTTACCTGAATTTTATTGTTGACGAACAATTCCTCAACCGTTCGACGGTCTCTTTCCTGAAGACCTGCGTGATGAATACCGATTCCAAAAGCCAGAGTCAATTTCAGATTCACATCTTTGATATTTTGAACTATGTCGTCCATCTTATTTTCAGGCATGTGCAGCCACTGTTTTGGATTGTCCTCTGCAGCGAGATAAGCGATAAGATCGAGAGCTGTGAGACGAGTCTGTCTTCGTGACGAAACGAAAACGAGAGATGGACTGTCAGGCGCGTGTTGTCTGATAGCTTGGAAAGTGGGTCTGTTCATCGTGGCCATACGCGGACAGTAGTGTTGTCCGGGGAAGCCGCTCGTGTGAACTTCCAATGGAACGGGACGCACCGAGGGTCGGAAGTTGTAAAGTCCCATTTTTTTAATGCCCAGCCAATCCGCAAGATCGACCGCATTCGCCAGAGCAGTTGAAAGACCGACAATTCTGAGAGTCCTTTTTGTGTGCGATGCAATGAAGTTTGTGCGTGATACGATTACTTCGAGAACGGGACCTCTGTCTTCACCGAGGAGATGGATCTCATCGATTATTATCAGACCAACTTTTTTGACGTAGTTACGCGTCTGCCAACTTCTGCTTATACCGTCCCATTTTTCTGGCGTCGTTACGATTACACTCGCCTTCTCGATCGCTCTCATGTCCGGTGTCACGTCACCTGTCAACTCGACCACCGGTTTTCCAAGCCTTTCCTGAATCCGTACGAGCCAATCGGTCATGCGCTCTCTCACGAGGGCTTTCAACGGAGCTATGTAAACCACTTTCTGATCGGGATATTGCTTGAAGACTCGGAACATCGCAATCTCTGCGGCGATGGTTTTTCCTGAGCCGGTCGGAGCTCCGAGAAGCACGTTGCAATCCGTATGATAGAGGCAATGAAATATTTGAGTCTGTATCGGATTGAAGTGAGTAAACTTGTACAGTTTCTCGAAGTTTGAGTCCTTGAGAGCGGTGATCGGCAGAGGCTGGAGCGCGAGAAGATCCGTGTGCGGTGGATGAAGATCCGGTAGCACGAGATTGTGGAAACTCAGTGGCAAAATGTTCTCGCAACCGAGCCATCGGTCGCTCGTTGCCCTCACCAAATATTGAGCGGGCAACGGTTCTGTCAACGGAATTGTCATCACCAGCTCCTGCTCGCTATTGCTCATACCCATTTTTCTTGTCAGCAAAAAATATTCGTGATGATAAATAAAGTTGTTATCCGGGTCTTCGATCCATATCCAAAATGCCTCGGAGCTTTTGCCGTGTATTCGATCGTTCCATATAAAATTTGGATATATTTTCAAACGTATCCGCAACACGGTTCGCGTGATCGGTTGAAGATTCGACTCCATCTCCAGAGCTGGGAACTCATCACAGCATTTCTTTATGAGTGCAGCCATTTTCTGATTCCGCAGAATGATTCCTGGAAAACAAAGAGTGGTTCAGGGGATAATATTCAAAGTGGATTTAATTTTTAGTTCAAATCAGTACCAATCTCTTTGACATCCATTTCACGGAGCCTCTGGATCGTAAGATTGCGTTGTTCAGTCTTTTCGATGATATCGTGTCCCAAATTACGGAATTGACGGAGCGGGCTCATGTGATCCCATTGCTGAGCTTCGAGCATTTTTGCCATACTGAGCGTACGGCCGGCCATTATCGCATTGTTCCTTCGCAGATTTATTTCGAACAACGCTCGACAAATTCTCATGGCATTCTACGTGGTAAATAAATCAATTTGTTTATTGAAATTTCCTAAATAATTATTAATAATCAAATTTATTACCTGCGTGATGTATGCTTGATCAGATTGCAGAGAGAATGTATTGACTGCCCCTTGGGACAAGTATGTTTGTAAGAGAATATTCACTTTTCCATGAAGATTCTCCGTACCGCCTTGAGGTACGACTTCACAATAGTCGCTCGACAGATTGTCCAGTTCTGACATTTCCTCATCTCGTACTTTGAGTTGTTGGAATTCTTGCGCACGGGACAACATGCCAAGAATATCGGCTTCGGTCATTATCGGTTTGGCGAGATCATTGAAAATTTCGACAGTATCATACTTCAGATAGTAATGACTAGCAGTACGTCCGAGATCTGAAAAAAAGTATAATTAATTATACGTAGTCTTTTTTTGAGAATTTTTTCCTAAATAGTATTTACCTGTAGAACTCAAATCGCCAGTTCTTATGTGATAACGTATCATTCTCGCTTGGTCCAAACCCTTTGCCGCATTATCGATCAGTTCTCTTCTTTTGCGGTCCAAATTGGGGTCATCAAGTATCGTTTGATACTGAATACCGTATGCGACGTGATTTAATTTCATTCTGACGAACAGATACGTGTAACTGAGCCATTCAACAGCTTCCTCGATATTCGATATCGTTCCGAGAGCTATTTCGGCATTCAAATTGTCCGCGAGATGAGTTATGAAGCTACTCTCAATAGGAAATTGATTCGTCAAAAGTGACAGATAATGAGAGAGTTTCGCATGCGTTGTAATTATCACCGCGTGTCCAGAGGTGTCGAATTGCGGTCGACCGGCTCGACCAAAAATTTGCAGTACATCGAGTATGCTGAGATCGATGAAAGCACCGTGCGTTGAATCGTATATTTCGGTTCCCCGAATTATCACAGCATGAGCCGGTAAATTCACACCCCAGGCGAGAGTCGACGTGCACACTAAAACTTTTATCATACCCTGCGAGAAATACTTTTCCACAAGATTTCTGTCCTGCCTCAACATGCCGGCATGGTGCACAGAAAATCCGTATTGAAATAATTGCCCGAGATATTTATTGCGGGAGTTGTTGAACGCTTTCTGTGCCAGAGTTTTTGTCGGACCTTCGGTTTTGAATAAGTTCAGAGTGTCGTTTTGTCCAGCTAGGTCTTTCAGAGCATTCGCCGTTCGCATGGTAGCGTTACGAGCATGCACGAAAACCATAACTTGGTGTCCCTTCCGTACCATGTCGACGACTTGATTGTAACAAACGAGATCCATGTCGTGTATCTGCTGAGATGGCTTGACGGATTTTATTCCAATAAACGACTGACTGAGAGGGACGGGCCTGAAACGATGGTCGAAGTAGAAAAGGCCTTTGTAAGGATTCACACGGAGAAACCTTGCTACGTCGACGTAATTCGGCAATGTCGCTGAGAGTCCAACGATTCTAATCATGCTCTGGGACGATTCGACTTGACGCAGTGTTCGAGCTACCAAGGCTTCAACAACGGGACCACGATCACCGTTCAAAAGATGAACTTCGTCGATTATCAACAACTTGACGATGTTTTTGAGAGCTATGTCACTAGATCCTTTTCTCGTAACGACATCCCATTTTTCCGGTGTTGTTACGATCAATTGCGTTTGCTGGATTTCCATTTTTGTCAGGTGCATGTCTCCGGTCCATTCGCGCACAACGACTCCCAGACAACTCAATTTCTTACTGAAATTAGTGGTCATTTCAGCAGCGAGAGCCTTCATCGGTGCTATGTAGATTATCTTGAAGTCATTCTTGTTTAAAACACCCCCTTCCATGTGAAGTTTTAATTGGTGAACCACCGTGAGCAGAGCAACGTTTGTCTTTCCAGCACCAGTTGGAGCACATATCAGTAGATTTTCATTGCTGTGATAAGCCGCGTTAAAAACTATACTCTGAATTCTGTTTAGAGTCTCGACACCGCTGAAAGCCATTTGTCCAATCTGCAGAATAAAAAGCAACAATTATTGTCGGGAACACAATACAATTCGCTTTATCATCGATCAGTAAAAAATTAGTATCTCTTGCCTCGTCAAGCGTTGACACATAAACCAGTTCGTTTCCGACCTCAAGTGGTGCAGCAGGTGGAATGGGTATGTGAACTTCCTCGCAAAATTGAGAATCTTTTCTCGTGGAATCCTCAGGCAACATTACATTTTTACCTGAGACTACGCCAGCGGTTATATTGCCTGTCCGTTTTGAATCGAAAACAAAAGGAAAGGATTCCCTCATGCTGCTGTTTGGCAGAATTGTTCGTTTTGTTGACGATAAAATCGGAGCTTTCTGGGCCAACAATGCTGCTTGTCTCTTAAATCGCAAATCAACAGGATCAATCTCGTCGACCAGAGTCTCTCCATTAGTTTCCAATTTGTTCGAAACTTTCTTCCATTTTTTTTCCTCTTTACGAATTTGTTTCGCCAATTGTTTCTCTTTGGCTGATTGGACGATAACTTGACACCCATATCCCGGTGCTTCCATTTTTATCTCTAAAAACGAACGGAACATTCATAAAAATGGAGGAATGAAAAAACCGTAATAATTATTTTTATATCACTGACCAGGCATCGTTCTTTTTGCTGCCGTTTGCGCAGAAAACAATAATAGTATACGGGAGCGGTGTTTTACGAGATACTCGATGAAATTCAAATTTTCGAATCCCATAAGGTCACATAGCTCGTTACCAAGATCATCTCCAGAATATTTGAATTTGCTGTCGATCGTTTGTACAAATTCATCATACGTCACGTTGTTTGAATATTTGGAATAAATCTCCTTGAGCCTCTTTTCGAAATCATTTTTGTCAAACTACAGATGAAACAGAATTAATTATGTAGTCCTGATCAATTCAAAGAAACAAATCTCATACGTTTCTGAAAAAGAACTTACTGTGTCCTTGTTAGTGGCTTCTTGCAGTGTTGCATAAGACATAGTGAAATCATTGGCTTTTTTTGGGATGTTTATCTTAGACATATCATGAAGAAGGCTTGTGTCAGGCCATACAACCGTTGCTGGTTTGTAATCAATGTTTCTACCAAATCCAACTGATTCATCATCATCAGATGAATCGTCTTTATCAAAATTAATTATGAAGTCAATATTTTCTGGCGATAAGTAGTCTGTGATGTCTCTCACGACCTTGCAATCAGAAGAAAAATATTTATGAAGGGTTTCTTTTTCTTTCATATAGAAATTTATAGGTCTACCAACCTGCATGAGTTTCTCAATTTTTGCGAATGTTATGCCAACCATTTCTTTTTCCAAGATTTGTCTGACTTTCTGACTGACGTGTTTTTCTTTTATGAGTGTTTGCAGTACTATTATAGCAGTATGATCCACAACCGATGGCAGTTCTCCTTCTGTAAAAATTAATTTCTAACATCTATTTCTCGATTCTTAAAAAATTTTGAAATAAGGTTTCCCCACCACAAAATTTTGCTGCAGTCTCATGAATATTTCCCAGTAGATGATGTATACATTTTGGCAGATTGTTGCACAATTCTTTCCAGCTATAAATTCTGAAAAAACATAGCTAATTAAAAAATTTCTTGCGATTCAGGTATTAAAAAAAAAAAATTTGCATTGGTATTTACCTTTCCAATTTAGCAATTTCTTCAAGCTTCTTTTTTATTAGATCACTCTTGCATAAGTGGGATGGTTTCTTTTTGCGACAGAGATTGGTGAAGGCTCTTAGAGAGCGAGTTAAGCGTGGTACTTCGGGCATCATTGTAATTCAATCTTTCAGTCTAAAAATTTATCAGAAAACCATTGATTGCACATTATGATGTCAAGAAATAAATCATGATTATATAAAAAGGAAAAAAAATTCGATTTTTTATCTATTTATACAATTGTGCTTCTTTATTTGTAGCAGTTGCAAAAATTTATGAAAACGTGCTATTTTCCATAAATTAATAAGGAAATAATATGCAACAGTGTCGGCTAACCTCGAATATATCAATTTATAGCTGAAATCAGAATACATTTGATTATGAATTTTGTCGGCTTATTACCTTATGTTGAGAATACAAAAAGTTTTATTTTCCAGGATTTTGTGTACAGTTATTCTACATTTTTGAAAAATGATAGTTGCAAACGAAAAATTCGGAAACTTTTGACAGATTGAAACTGATCCTGGATTTTTCTCCTCGAATGAGAATTTTTCTCCTCTGCCAGTGGGTACATTTCCATTGTTACCGATAGTCGAAAAAACCGACTCTTTTGTTATCGATCGTAGATTCATATTCAAATAATTGTCTTTTTCCAAAATGTTTACCAAACAAAGTACATCCTTTTGGAAACACGAATTTTTTTTATCTCTGGTAGACAATCGTCGAGGATTTTCCCCTGTCTGGAGTGATTGTGAAAGTGATAAATCTGAGATCCATCGTACGTGACTGGATTGAGAAGGAACGCGCGGGATTACTCGGTGATGTATCTTTTTATACCGTAAGAAAATATAATGTTCGGAGCACATTTCACCATCTCACCCTCTTGAATTTTCGAAACTTTTTTTCCCCGGTAAGTCTTACGACTTCATTATTTTTATAGTCTCATTTCTATTATAGATCCCAAGCTCGTCAAAAACTCTTCAGAGGCGAGATCACGTACCGCGGGCAAAATTAATTGCCAGCCTCGATGGATCCTCAATTCGTACTTACTGGTCTCGAACGAGCCATTTATCGGCCATAATCGTTCTCAGCTAAGGTAAATTAGAACGCGGAGATGCACGAGGGGTGGATTTTTTGTGCGTCACGAGAGAGTTCGAAGAGATCGAATATATATAGGAAGACATCGAGCTGGACGAGTAGAATTTTCACCGATTACGCTGCGCGCGTTCGCGCGACCGTTGTAGCTGCGCGTTTTGTGAAACGCGAGAGCAACGTCGAGAGGTGGCCACGTTTACGCGAAAAGGGTCTACCACCGGATGCCCTCGGGCATCCAAATGATGTTAAATACGCCCCTTTGGTTATCGAAATATAAGATGCACAAAATGTGTGTCCGTGCGCGACTGTGTGCGTGCTTATATATAGAAAGAAAGGTAAATAGAAGAGAGTCATAACGTTTTGGAGGTCGGCTCGCTCAGGACGTCGCTCCAGCAGTGTGGAATCGCGCCTCGAGTCCTTCGCTTCGCGTTTCCGTCAGCCTCGCGGTAAAAAGCGTAAGCACAACGCTCCCTCGCGCATCTCCGATACTCATCCCGTGTCGAAGATCAGCGCCACTGACCTCTCAGTGTCCGTCGGGTTCGAGAATCCGTCGGATCTCCTCATCGAGTGTACTCGCGTTATCTCGAAACGCTACGTGCCGTCGAGTGTCGCTCGTTCGAGGGCTCGTTGAATAAAAGCTCTTCAAGTATTTTCCACCGAAGCTTTCGTACTCTTTCACGGAGATAACGTAAGAAAAGTGGAGCTCGGCTTTTATCGAGGAGGCTGCTCACGTCGGGAGACTACGAACGAGAGAAACCAATCGAGAGATGAGCCAGCAGGATTCCGGAGCGACGGACGTCCCGAGCGTCGTCGAGCTTAACGTCGGCGGTGTTTTTTACACAACCTCGCTGTCGACGCTGACGAGGGAGGCGGATTCGCACTTGGCCGCTATTTTCACCGGCAAAAAATCGGTCGAGAAGGACGCGAAGGGGAAATATTTTCTCGACCGGGACGGTGTCCTGTTCCGTTATGTTCTCGACTTCCTCAGGAATCAGGCGCTCATACTGCCCGAGGGTTTTCGCGAGCGGGAACGTCTTCGGAAGGAGGCGATCTACTACGGCCTCCCGGAATTGGAGAAAGCAACGATAGTGTCCGGAAGCGAGACGAGCGTCTCGTCCAGCTCGAGCAATGCTGCGAAGAGAGGTTATATAACCGTTGGCTATCGCGGAAGTTTTGCGTTCGGACGGGACGGCCTCGCTGACGTAAAGTTTCGAAAACTCGCGAGAATACTCGTGTGCGGACGAATGGTTCTGTGTCGTGAGGTATTCGGGGAAACGCTCAACGAGAGCCGGGATCCCGATCACGGTATGTCCGATCGGTACACCTCGAGATTTTTCCTCAAGCACAGCTCGATCGAGCAGGCATTCGACATGCTCCAGGAGCAGGGATTCAAGCTCGTCGCCAGCTGCGGGTCCGGCACGGCCGGATCCAGCACGGATCAGCTCAAGCCCGGAGTCGACGCCGAGGAAAATCGCTGGAATCATTACAACGAGTTTGTCTTCGCCAGGGAGTAAAAAGGTACGAGAATAAGATAAAATACAAAAATTCTCATCGACGAGATCGAGAGCGGAGATAATCGAGAGTGTGCGTCGTTTTCAACATTTTTGTCCTTCGAATAGAGGAAAGAAATTCCGTCGACCGTTCACGCTCGAGAGAAAACCGACGACGGGGCTAATTGATTTTTTCTCCGATCAACTCGGAATCGAGGAATTTTTTCGTAACGCTCCGAGGAAACGACGACGGTTCTCCATCGATCGAATTACAAACGAGGACGGCGAATATGGAAATGAGATCTTTTCATTTTTTTCCGCATACCTCATTCGCTGGAACTCGGAACACTCGAAGGGACGGATAAATGAAAAAATAAAAAAAATAAACACGTCGCGCTGAAATTGATGGAAAAAAAAATTTGCGAAGAGCTTCCGCTTATTTGTTACACTGAAAATAATGCACCAACTGAGGAAGAAGGAGCTAAAACAAAATAACAAAAGAGAAATAGCATAGAAAAACAATGAGAAGAAATTTCGAATGCGCATCGAAGTTCCCAAGTAGAATGAATCTTCCTCCGGTCAGACCCGTCGCCTCGAAGGTTTATCTTCACTACTGTCCCTTGGAAGAGTATTTCGAAGAGAGCTCGACGGAACGAGACGATAATCAAAGAACGGAGAAACGGAGAGGATAAAATATCGAAGAAAACATTTTATATATACAAAAATGAGTCCACGGTGGGCAGTTTCGAAGTTTTTTTTTCCGAATTTTCGTGAAAACTCGGCCCCGGGAAAATGGGGCGACGTTTCTCCCGTACCGGAATTTCCACAATCAACTCGCCGATCGATTTTTCAATTTCCTCAAATCTTCCATCGCCATTACGCATGTATATAAAAATACCGAAGGGAAACGCGTGCGTCGAGTCTAACATTCTTGTCGTAATAACGTTTGACAGCGTTATATCAATCCCTTCGACTTCTCTTTTCGATCAATCGAGTTTACGGCGTTCGCCGGATATGAAAATCCATCAACACTGAGCCAGCTCTAAAAATACTTTGTCCTCCAATTTTTTACGTTCACTCCTCACGAAGGAATTTAATTTTTGATAAAATCACATTTTTTACAAAAAAAAAACATCATCTTTATCTCGGTACAGTGTTACAATTAAAAGAAATTCTTTTTGAAAAAAGGACCTAACCGATGGCTTAGTTCAACCGGCCTTTGTAATAAAAAAAAACCAGGATAGCTTGACTTTTTGGGACAAATCGTTTTTCTTTGGCTCTCGCGCACAAGCGTGGAAAATAAAAAATTAATGCGGCCTGTGCGAAAGTAAATGGGCGTTTTTGGAAGCGAGAAAAAAGGAGAGAAAATGCACTCCCTGGTGGAGTCGGTATAATTCTTCCTCCCGTACCGAAGCGAACCAGTGTCAGGGTACAAGGGTAAAAAAAAACTAGGGTAATTAAAGTCTGTGCGTGAATACCAATGCTTTGTAAAGGCGAGCGTACGAATTTGTTAGAATTAGAGAGAACGGGCCGAGAGGGGAGTCACTCGCGTGTGAAACTTTTTTGTGTGGCCCGCTGTGTGTTTGCTTCACGGTGACGAGAGAGTGTATACACACGGAGCGGCGTTTCGCCCTCTCACAAATGCTGGCTGCGTGTCTGCCCAAGTGTTTCCACTATATTAATGAGCGTTTACGGAAACATCGCGCGGAATCCGATGCACGGAAATTAATTGACTTGAACGAAGAGAAAAGGAGCACTTGACTCGATCAAAAATTATCGATTTCGCGTTGCGCCGTAAACAGGAATGTCCTTCAGTCCCGAAAAAAGAATTCCAGATATTCATTTCATTTGTCGGGTAAATATTCCATGGAGAAAAATTAATTTTTTTAATTTATTTATTTTATCATGTACGTAATGATCGGATCAAAACGAAATAATTATTTTTTAATAAAAATAATCTCGTTCGAATCGAGATACGGAAAAATAATTTTCTGATTTTTTTTTCGCGATCTTCGATGCAAAAAATAATGGAATGAGCTCGAAACGCGAGAAGTCAGGAACGCGAGAGCTTCGTTTCAATGCGAGTGTCTCTTTTATTTTTATTCGAACGATATTCGCGTCAGTCGTGAGCGGATCATTTCCCTGAAGACGCGATGATTGGAACGAGAGATTTCTATTGCGAGGGAAAAGTTTTTATCGCTCGTAATTAGCTCTTTTATTATTTTTTCTCTTTTTGCGCAAAAATTGTTCGCGATCGAAGAAACATGAAGAGTTTTAATCACACTTTTTTGTCCTCTCTCGCCCGTTCTTCTGTTTTCAATGAAGGAAGCGGGATAAGTCGCGCTGGAAAAAACTGCCCCGGGAGCGAAGTTGAGAAAAAAAAATCGTTAGCGATCGTCTTATCCAGAAAATCGCGACTCTGCGAGCGCTCGGGCTTAACACTGTAATATATCGGTCGAGGGGGAGAAAGTGGAAGAAGACAACAAAAAACTATGTTGATATCTTAACTATAATGCTATATATGACTCTTGGGCCTTAGCTGGCATAAACGGGTATAATACGTATTATTATTACTATTAATAATATTTATTATAATTATAATTAGCCAACGGAATTTTCGTGTTGTCAAATCTGACGTCTGTCTTTCTCGTTAGTCCGAGAGACGCGGAAAGTTAACGAGGGGAAGGAAAATTGTTGGAGTACGGTGAATTGAAGATTTATGACCAATAATATTTATTATAGAAAACAAAAATGAATTAATATGTAAGAGGGCGCGTCGCTCTGCTCGACGCGCTCTCCTCGTGTGTGGTAAACAAAAAAATGTAATAAGAAAATGAACGAGGATCTTTAGACTCGTTTCACACTAAAGTAGCTCAATGTGATGTAAAACAAATGTTCATTCATCCTCGATAAATATTAAGAGAAATTACAAGGGTTGTAAAATTGAGGGGAAAAAAAGTAACGAGAGGAGTTTTCGAATCAAACTTTAATTACGAGAGGATCGTTGATCGTTTGATTCTGTTGATAAATATGTAGTTGAGAATTAGTTGACTCGATTCGAGGATTTGTTGCACGAGAAAATTGACGAATTTCCGATTTGTTGATAAAAATATTCTTCGTTGAGAGAAAAAAAAATGAAAACACGAGGAATAAATTCTACTTTCGTTTCCTTGTAAATATTCGAAGGTAAAGTGTGAATGAATGAACCGGTGATCATGCTATAAAGACGGGTATCGAAAAAAAGAGCATCATTTTTCAATTCTCCTTTTTTTTTCGTGGCTGGGCAAACGTTCGTGAGAATTTCTCATCGCGCGGCCACCACTTCGCAATATACATAAAATAAAAGAAATAAATATATATATTCTCTCTACGTGGGACAATCTTTCTTAGAAACAAGATAAATGAATTAAAATGACGGAGAAGGGTTTACACTCGTATTTCCTCGTTAATAAAAAACAAATGAAACGAAAAATGTAGAACGGTGATTCAAAAGATTTTTGCGCGTTATACACGCTCTCGTTCCTTATACAAATGAATCATTCTTCCGACGATTTTTTATAATTCACTGATATTATACATTATTCGTATGCGTTTACAGAGAAAAAAAATGCCATGAACACGAAATGAAGAATTTAAAAAAAAAGTGAAAAAAAATTAATAATACGCCACAGTGGCGATTTGAGTTGAACTTTGTACACCGAGCGTTTGCGACTGCACAAAAAGCGAAAATACGTTCCTACGTCGTTTCTCTTCCAGCGATTCGTTTCTTCTTCCGTTTCCGCGATCGCTGATCTGTTCTTATTTTTCTCGTCATTTCTTTCGTAAATAAGGGAAAACTTCCGGCGAAAGCGTACCGAAAAAATGAAACAAAAAGATTCTAATATGTAAATCAGTTTTAACTCGTAACGCTGTAAGATATATATTGATATTAATATTGTATATGTATATAAAAAGGAAAAAAAAGAGATGAAAGAGAGAAATAATAAAAATGAACTGATGTGATCCGAAGTTGAGTTTATTTATTATTCTTCGAATGTTTCTTCATTCATTTCCCGATCGTTTTTCTTTTTCTCTATTTGGCCAGAGGTTACTTGCGTTTTCAAAGTCATTTCTTTTTCAGGATAAGAAAGCTTCGTGCCACGTTAATGGCTGTTCCCCGGCTTTTGTACGAGGAAAAAATTTCTATGGCTTTCTCTCTTCTCTCCGTGGCATTTTTCGTTTATGGCTCATACGTGCTCCTGAGGAAGAAAATGGTCCGCTGGGCCGCCGTCGTTAGAATGACGGTGCACTTAAGTGAGATTCAGGGCTTGTTCGCACCAGGGAAAAAGATCTTCTTCCATCTTAAGACTCTCACACGCTTGGATATTCAACTCCCTAAGATATATTGTATCTTCGACCGGATATATTTCTCTTTATTACACGACTATCTCATCCTTATCGCTTCTCACCTATATAAATAAGAATTCGAGCCCTCGCACATCGGAAATGGCTCTTCCAATCACTTTATCGTCTTAAGTCCGTTTCGATTCTTCAAGTCACAACCTCTATCAAAAGAATGCGGGAATCCACATTTCTTTTTTTTTGTTTCAGCAGTTATTTGGATGGATTATTTTTCTTGCAGAAAAAATAATCACAAAATTTCAAAAATAAATTTTGACTTAAAATTCAATTATAACTATCTTAAATTCTCTCATTTTTCTGGAAATTACAACATTCTAAAGTTTAAAAATAAAATAAAAAATGTTATTTAAATTGTTATTTTACAACATTTTGTATTTTATTTTTTTGGGTCTGTATGTTCGTGCATTCAAATCAAATTCATACTCAATTATTTTAAATGAATGTTCAATCTAATAACAAAATCTATTCTTACATTTTTTTTTGATTAAATTCGTCAATGACTTTGTGTAAAAAATAATTCTTGGAGGTTCAATTTTCTCTCTGCAAATAAATTTGATTTTTTTACCGAAGAGGGGAAATGCGTTTACGTACCATAGGGGGCTTCACAGCGGCCCCCCGGGTACCGGACTCCTCTTTCGAGACTACCGACTAAAACCCCCCTCGAATGTCTCCGGGAGCGTGCTATCTCGGAGACGGGGGAAAGCGACCGAGTGTACACTCGCCGCTTTCCGAAAAAAAATCAGCTGAATAGTTCAACGGCGTCGTCTCCGAGATCGTGCTATCTCGGAGACGAGGGAAAGGATCCGAGTGTACATGGACACACTCGACGCTTTCTCAAAACAAAAATCTGCCACAGAGTTTAACGGCGTCGTCTCCGAAATCGTGCTATTTCGGAGACGGGGGAAAGGATCCGAGTGTACATTCGCCGCTTTCCGAAAAACAAATCTGCCGGACAGTTCAACGGCGTCATCTTCGAGATCGTGCTATCTTGGTGACCGGGAAGGGATTACATGCATCCACCCGACGCTTTCACCCGAAAGGATCCGAGTGTACATGCAGACACTCACCGCTTTCCGAAAAAAAAATCCGCTCGATAGTGCAACAGCGTCGTCTCCGAGATCGTGCCATCTCGGAGACGGGGCAAAGCGACCGAGTGTATGTACATGCTGACACTCGCCACTTTCCGAAAAAAAAATCCGCCAGCTAGTTCGACGGCGTCGTCTCCGAGATCGTGCTATCTCGGACGGACCGAACTTTCCTCGATGATGTGTCAACCACGAGTGAAGAAAAAAATTACTAATAATTATGATTCAACGTTAACAGAATATAATAATTTTGCAATTTTCAATAATTTTTAACAGCATTTTCAGGATTTTTAAAACCTTCGCACAATTTTCGTTGATTCTAATACTTGAACATATTTTAAATATTTGTAAGGTAAATGACAAATTTATCAATAGGTATACATTGATATTTTATAAAATTAAAAATCATATCTAGTATTGCAATTTCATTGAAATTTTTCAATTTTAAGTTAATTAATAATAATTTAGAGTTATAAAAAAATATTGCATTATTTACGTAATTCACCGATGTTTCAATTCGCAAAAGTAATCGAAAAAAATATTTGGAATAAAAAGTTATCGCAATTTAAAAATTATTTCATTAATCAATCACTTTAATGAATTATTAACGTCACTTTTCACTTTGCACAATTTTTCACAGGCGTAAGTACACTTGCACCGAACACGGAAGAGGAAAGAAAAAAGTTCGCACGTACCGAACTCTCCCCGATAGGTGTCAACCTCGACTGAAGGAAAAATTTTATGATCCAGAATTTAGAAAAAAATAACAGCAAGAAATTCAAATCAACAAATACGTCACGCTTGAATAATTACAAATAATTATGATTCAACGTTAACAGAATATGATAATTTTGCAATTTTCAATTTTTAATATCATTTTCTGTATTTTTAAAAACTTTGCACAATTTTCGTTGATTCCAATACTTGGATATATTATCATATTTCAAATATTTGTAAAGTAAATGAAAAATTTATCAATAGGTATACATTGATATTTTATAAAATTAAAAATCATATTTAGTAACGGAAAAGGTATATTGCAAAAATATAACAAAATACGCGAGAAAATATCGAATTTTTCGTTTATCGCTCGTCTCAATGTTAATCAGGAAAGGTTTGACACGTATGTACGTAAAATAAATCAATTCCAACATAAATTATTATTTTTCTGTGCAAACCTAATCAGAGCATAGCGTAATTTTTTTAATGAGGTAATGAAAAAATATTAGAAATAAACTTTTATGACCGAGTAATAAAATGTTTAAAAAATTTGGCATAGATTCCACAATTAAAAATGGGAGCATTTAAATTTATTTAAATTTATATATAAATTGATCTCTATAAGTTGGACAATTAGAATTACACGCCAATTTTCAATTGTTAAATGGATGCAAAATTTTTTAAATATATTTTGACTTGGTCACAAAGTACTTTCATACCATTTTATAAAAACTATCTTATTACTTGGCATATTTTTTTACTTTTTAAAAAAAGTTTTTTTTTATACATTTTACTAACCGAGAAGCTTGAATTGTTTTATTTCCAGGTATCGATGACGCGAATGATAACTGAATTTTCGTTACTAATCAGCCAATAATGTCGGACGGGAGAGAACAATGTCAGATCTTGTCCAAACACTCGATAAATAATTAAGAAGTTAGTACGAAGTTTTTAAAAGTCCCGAGGGAAAGAGTGTGGAAGATCGGTCGTTGAGAGTTAGTACTTGGTAACAAAGGCGAGATCCCGGGGCCCTGAAAGAGATGGCTCGTTCCACAACTCTTGATCGCAAACTTTCGTGTGTTGTGCCAGGGCGAATAAAGGAGAACAAATCTGAATAATTCACCCGGCAATTCGCTCCTGCGAATAGAATTAGTTCCGTTCGGCGCATATGCGGATGACGGAAAATTGTTCGGTGTTATATCCGCACCGGGATGAAACTTTCATCGGCTATGAACTTCTCCCGAGCCAAGACGTCAGATCGATGAAGTTCATTTTGACGCTAATCAACGGATCAGATGATAACAAAGCCTCAGGGACGGGAAAGACCTGAAAGCGAAGACCTTCATCATTCACTTTTTCTTCGTCCACTTTTTCTCATCGCTCTTTAATGCACTTTTCCAACATTAAATAAGAATTTTTAATATTCATAATTGCAATCTCAGATAAAACTTTTACTCTGCCTTGAAACGTCATTCAAGCTCATAATCCAGAAATCTCATTGGTTGCTAATTTAGCTTTATGCTTTGTGAATCACGTGTCAATGTCAATTAATATTCCACGCATATAAACAATAATTCCAAAATCGTTCAGAAAGGACGTCCGATATACGAAGCGAGCAACGCAGAATTGTATAGAAAAACAAAGATAACTCCAATTTCAGATAGATTAACAATACTAGATATGAGATTCCCAAAAAACTAATAACAGAACATGGTGAATCTTTGTATAAAATTACCGGAAAACATCAACAAAAGATACACCTATCCCGAACAAACATTAATAAGGGAAGGTCGGGCAAAATGGGCCCCTTAAGGAAAATATGTTGGAATCCTTAGTGTAATGAACTGGTTTTAGTCTCAGATTTTGATTATTTCTTTACTATAAAATAAATTGTTTTGAAAGAAAAAATGTAATAAATGATGCTGTTGAACTTGTTACCTAGTTTATCCTTCATGATATGTAATTTTTTAACCGTTTCTATAAAACAAAAATTTTACTAACACGTTTGGCGCAAAAATATTTGTTCGTTTTCAGTCTCGACAGCCTATTTTACCTCCTAAACACTCTAAGTGTCAAAAATTTTGAGGGCAGATTTTGCCTCCAAAAATGTATGGATATCTATTGAAATTTTGGCAGAACAACATCTCTGCTCATATTTTGCCTACTCGATATTGTTATTCATTTTGCCACCAAAAATTTATGGATATTGAAATTTTTGAGGGGGCCCATTTTGCCACCCTCCCCTCCCCTACATCAGATATTAGAAAAAATATAGAAACAGAAAATTGACCGACAGTCGTAGGCCCGTGGTCGGTGTGGAGTTTCGGCGGTCCCACAAGTTAAGCTGCATTAGGCGCGGCCAATACTTGGATGGGTGACCGCTTAA